>CAKNXH010002366.1:0-64748 GCA_932178445.1 Andricus quercusramuli | reverse complement strand
ATTTTTTCAAATCAATAGAACAGATTTCAGAAATATTTCACAAATATTTGAAAGAATTCGTAAGTTTCAAAAATATTTCTTAACATTTCACAAATATTTCCAATACTTAGCTACAGTTTTAAAAGGTTTCATAAGATTTCACTGAAATTTCAAGGTCTCAAGATTTTTACATACTTTAAAAGATTTCAAGAAATTCACAAACATTTCAAATATTCTCATTTTTTCAAATCAATAGAACAGATTTCACAAATATTTGAAGGAATTCATAAAGTTTCAAAAATATTTCTTAACATTTCACAAACATTTAGAATATTTTGCTACAATTTTAGAAGATTTCATAAGATTTCACTGAAATTTCAAGGTCTCACATCGATTTTTACATACTTTAAAAGATTTCAAGAAATTCACAAACATTTCAAATCGTTTGAAAGATTGCACAAATATTTCAAATATTTTCATTTTTTCAAATCAGTAGAACAGATTTCACAAACATTTGAAGGAATTCATAAAGTTTCAAAAATATTACTTAACATTCAACAAATATTTCCAATATTTAGCTACAATTTTAAAAGATTTCATAAGCTTTCACTGAAATTTCAAGATCTCACATAGTGACAAAATTGTTAAATTCCACTTTAAAATGTACAAAATGAAATTAGTGTTAAATTCTTTAAACTCCAAAGGACTTGAAAATATACCTGCCTTTTTACATTTCTCTTTCGTGTATTCTATTGTTATAATTGACAAAATAAATTAACAATAAGAACAAAACAAAATACTAATATACTGAAGTTAAATCTTCGAAAAATCGCAACATAGTCGTGTTTGATATCAAATTAATCAGTAATGGACAAAAAATTATAATATGTAATCAGATTTCGACTTTAGCTATTCATTAAAGAACGCTAATTAGCATCAGCGCGTCAGAGTAGCAAAAGAACGCTCCCACGAGCTGGCCGCTCTGCTAGCGCACATCTGTCACATTTCTCGGAAAAAACCGAGCGAGAAACGAGTAAGGACGCCGCGACACGAGTAAGAATGAGACGAGACAAAACGAGACGAGTAACACCGAGACAGCAGGTATGACTCGTCTCGTCCCGTCTCGTTTCTCGGGATTTCTCGCTCGACGGCAACACTACTGAAAGGATTTCCAATTTAATATTATAGTCTATAAAGTATATACAAAATTGTTAGATATAAAATTTGTATTTCTTTAGGGTACATATTTTAGAATTGAAGGCCTTAATACTTAAAGAACGTTTTATTCATAACATTAAAAATTCAATCATTTTAACTCGAAACATACATCAGATCATTTCAAATCTATAGTGCTTGAAATTTAACAATTGTTGTGTGAATCCTTCTGTAGACTTATCATAATTGTACAAATTCGATCATTTAAAATTCAAGTAAAAAAATTGTGCAGCTTTAAATTGAAACGCACAATACTTGAGTGACTTTACGTTTACAGCCATCAATATTTAGAAAGAAATGTAATTTTTAAGATTTTGAAATCAACCTCTTTAAGATTCTGAAAATGTGTTAAAATATGAAAGCCTTAATGCTTGTTGAATAATTTTAGATTGAAATATATTCAATATGGAACAATTTAAATTTCAAAAAATTGAAAAATGTGAATTTAAACATTATTTTACAATTTCAATTTAAAATCGTTTATAGATAAATAATTTTAAATTGACTGTGGTGAAAATTTCATAATTTTAATAAATTTAAATTTAAAATTTAGAATTTAAAGATTTTTCGGGTTTCAATCGTGTGCGAAACTATGAATGTTGCCGACGTTTCGTGAACATTGGGGAGAGTTTCCTTACTAAAACTAACACTTTTAGTAAGCTCAGGTCTTCTCAAGCTAAACTACTAACATCTTTAGCTTTCTTAAAACGGTGTAGGGACAATAACATCGTCCCAAAATTCTTACAGTTAAAAAACCATTTGGGAACATCTAAATCCAAATCAATTCTACATAAAACAAGTTTGCTTCTCTTAAAAGAAAGGATACAACATACCAAATTTGACTTGCACACCACCTCCAAAAAACTATTAAAACTTCATCTTTTTCTATCAAACACTCTCAGATTTGACATTTGGTCCACATTGGACCGCATATCATTTGACCAATCCCAACGGATTAAAGATTTTTGCACTGAGAAACAAAAAAAAAAAAAATAAATAAAATAAAATTTGAAAAAAACATCTCTAACCATCATCTCAGCAACGAAATGATTTCAGCCTTATCTAAAGGACATAATTTTGCAGTCGCCCCCTCCAAAATCCCAAAAGAAGAAATCATCAGTAATTTGGAATCCACAATATACACCCTTCCACCCGAAAAAGCAAATGACATACGACGCAGGACAGTCAACATTTTACGCGAAGCCCAACTTCCTTCCTCAAACTTAACAAAACAAGAAAAAACAGCTATTAAAGAACTCATCAGAATAAAGACATCATAATATTACCCGCAGACAAAGGCAACACAACAGTAATTATGAATAAAGAAGACTATAGCAACAAAATCATGGACCTTCTTACTGACGATACATATAAAAAGCTTAAAAAAGACCCCACAAAAACAATAACCAGAAAAACACAAAGCCTCCTAAAAGACTCAAATATTGACAGCGATACAATATCTAAATTAAAACCTACTAATCCTATCTCTCCAAAACTTTACGGACTTCCAAAAATTCACAAAAACAACATCCCACTCAGACCGATCGTCAGCGCAATAAACTCTCCAACTTACAACCTAGCACGCTTTCTCGCCAAAAAACTTAAGCCTTTCACAGGAAACTCTATCACACACATCCAAAACTCTTTTGACTTCATCAGAAAAATACAACAAATTCACATTCAACCCCAAGACATCCTAGTAAGTTTCGACGTAGTATCTCTCTTTACAAAAGTGCCAATCGCTGCTACTATCGATATTATTAAATCATTTGCAAACTTCCCCTCCAATCTCACACCTTTAATAGAACACTGTCTCACTGATACCTATTTCTCTTTCAATAACCAATTCTACGAACAAACCTCAGGAGCAGCAATGGGATCTCCAATCTCACCTGTAATAGCCAACATTTTCATGGAAAATTTAGAAACTAAAATCTTTAACAAATCCAAGCTTAAACCGGAATTCTGGTGCCGTTACGTTGACGACACTTTTGTCATCTGGAGACACGGACTAGACGAACTAAACAAATTTTTCGATTTCATAAATCAAATACACCCTAATATCAAGTTCACTATGGAAATTGAACAAAACGGAAAATTACCTTTCTTGGACGTACTAGTTTATAAAAGATCTGATAACACATTAGGACATGAAGTTTACAGAAAACCCACGCATACAAACAGATACCTGCATGCCTCCTCCCACCACCACCCATCTCAAAAGCAATCGGTCATCAATTCCCTTGTATACAGAGCTGTCTCCATAACAGATAAAGATAACTTACAAAAGGAATTACAAAATGTTAAACAAATCCTAATACAAAACGATTACACAAGGAAACAAATTAATAAAGCAATAAGAAAATACACTCAAGAAAATAAGTCGACACAAACTACTAAAGAAAGAGAGAGAAAAACAACCACCATCCTACCCTACATTCAAGGTATCACGGAACAAATAGGAAGAATTCTTAACAAACACAACATCCAAACCATATTTAAACCACCCGCAAAAATAGGACAACTTCTAAACAACCCTAAAGATAAAAAGGAACCTTTCAGTGATCCGGGAGTATATCAAATCCCTTGTTCTTGTGGTAAAGTCTATATTGGAGAAACCGGGAGGGCGGAAAGTCAACGTGTAAAGGAACATGAGAGTAAAGTTAGGCTAAAACATTTCACACAATCAGCAGTAGCTGAGCATCATATCGAAACAGGACATAGTATTTTATTTGACAAAACAACCGTCATTGCCAAAACGTACAATAAATTTCCAAGAAAACATAGAGAAGCAATCGAAATCTTGAAACACCCTAATAACATCAATAGGGACAATGGATATAATACCAATCCGATTTGGCTTTCCGTCCTCCCGGGTTTTTTTTTTTAAAGACTTGATTGGCCAATCAAGTTCAAGCAGTCCCCACCATGGGGCACTCTGGCCAATCACAGGCATCGTAGAGAATACATATATAAGAACAACATAACCTGAAACTTTAGTTTCAGGTCAGCCCTGAAGAAGTGAACTGCAATATTCACGAAACGTCGGCAACATTCATAGTTTCGCACACGATTGAAACCCGAAAAATCTTTAAAATTTAAATTCTAAATTTTAAATTTAAATTTATTAGAATGAATCATCGTGAAAGTATCAAATCTATTCATAATTTTACTTTGATACTTTATAAATTGCGCAATTTTAAACTATCGTAACAAGTACAATTGAATAATTATGAATTAAATTTCTCGAAACTATTTAATAAAATTGTATTTAAAATTGCAGGGAACAGTTTTAAATATAAAGCATTTAGTTTCAAACCATTTTAGACTAAAAAATTTCAAACTTGTTGTATTAAAACCCGGCCTTGTTCGAAATTTGAATTGTTCAAAATTCTACAATTTCCAACTTGAAGCTAAATAATTAAATTAAAACCGCTAAAAATGTATTAGTTTTCGAAACAAAATTCATAGATGAGTACAATATAATTTTCATTTGAAAGCCTGTAAAGTTATTTATAAATGAGTCAATGTTAAATTCAAAGATTAAAATTTTTCTCCTTGCACAATTTGAGATATTTTTTATTCCGAGAGCCTTTAATTTTTTATTTTCAATTTTAAACTCTTCAAAATTCAAATGTAGAATGCTATTGTTCCGCACTAGATTTGTCAATTTATTTATTCTTATTTGATTAGGTGCTTCAAATTATAAATTCAGTTTTGAGGGCTTGAATGTTAAAATTAAAATGACTGGAAACATTTTTAAACCCCGGAAAGTGAGTTTGAGAGATATCGGTTAATATTAACCCGTGCCCCGAAGATCAGGAAATTTCCCATTAATATAACGTTAGAACAAGACAATTTGTTGCACATTTATTTGACTTCTACAATATTTTTTTTCGGTTACATATTCTTGACCTATTTTAGAGAAAATATTTACCTATTTGCCTGTACTCATTTTTTTGGGCTCACTGAATCCATGGTTATTATCAGGTATTATCAAGATTTGCTAATTTAAAATGGCTGATAAAAATTTGAAAATTTTTTATTAGAAATTTTGTATAACAAGTAAATCTACAGGAACAGTAGTTAAGATTTTAGAGGTCTCCTAATTGTAGTAAATATTGATGTAAGATACGTAAGGTACTATACGAATATATAACTCGTCAAGACAAAGTAAATTAAATTCAACTCCTCGAAGATTAAAAAATGAAATATAAAAACTGATTTCAATTCAAGACGTGTCACTTTTATTTGAAGTTTTAGAAACAGTTACCAAAATGTCTCCTATTTATGCTATTTTGTTTCTCGCGATAGTTGCGTTAGCCCTAGCACACGATGAAGATAGTATACGTAAGTTGTAGAAAAATTTCTTTAAAATGAAAATGATTTTTTTATTGTGCAGAATAATTATCTTTATCTATAATATTTATTAGAAATATTCAAAATTACATTTCGTTATATGAAGATGTATTATTATTTCATTAGTTGTAATGCCCACTTAACATTAATAGTTAACTCTCGAGTTTTTACATTTCGTTTTCAAAATTTTTTTTAAACAGTTCACAAACGTCTACCGAAAGCGTCTAGTTGTGGACGATATGGAAAAGATAGTGGTTGTGCGTCACCACCAAGCTGTACACCGAAATGCAGCACTCGCGCCAAGCCCGCACAGGATTGTCCGTATGATGTAAGTAGATTTTAAAAAGACCATCTCTAGGTTCACCGAAATTCGGTGAGTGTAACCAAATCTTTTAGGTGTTTCTGAACACTTTTTTTGAAAAATGGTCTCAATTTAAAAATTAAAGTATTAAAAAAGATCTAAGAGTATCACCTAGAATGATAGTTTCGTATGATTTCTGCCTTGTTTAAATGATAATAATATACCTTATTTTGTATTTTAACAGATATGTGTGAAAGGATGTAAATGCAATCCTGGGTACATGATAGAAGATCTCTCCGGTTTATGTGTTAAACCAAAATTCTGCAAAAGTGACCAGTTTTATGAAAAGCCAAATTGTCTTTCATATTGTACCTGAAAAAGAAATTTAAAATATTTGTTTGATTCCTCCTATAAATTTGTATTCGATATTACGAAAAATGTACAAATGAGATTTTCAAACTGTTATATATTTTTAATACCTATGTTACTACCGATTAGGGGCAATAAAATCAATGACTATATGAAGTTCCTAAAACATTATATACAAACTGTATTATCATCGAAATAAAATAAAATCAGTTGAAACTCAACTTTTTAAATCGTTAATAGAAATAAAAATTTAATTTTCTTTGATGCAAAACTTGAAAACTGATTAGATGGCTAATTTTGCCCGATGGACTTTTCGAAATAATCCACAATTACTATTTGAAATTTCTGGAACTGTTACCAAAATACCTCCTATTTTTGCTGCTTTATTTTTGCTATAATTGCAGCAGTAATTATATTTGTCGACATTTGTAAGAATAAAAATGCCTTTAAAATTAAAATTTTCAATTTTTAAATCTCTGATGATAATATAGATTCCTAGTTAAAAATGCTTTCGAAATATATGACATTTTTTATTTTCTATAACTTCAAATTTTTCATCTTCAATTTTTAAATTATAAGTTATTCGACATATTTTAAATAGGAACATGGAGTAAGAAACTTCAAGGACATTCATTTTTTTATTATAATTAATTCTATTTTTAATTTTTTACTGAATTAGTTAATATGATATAAGGTAAACAAAGTTATAAAATCACAAAAAAGCCGAGTACGAATAATAATAGATTTAAAAATATCAGTATAAACATGTGTAGAGCTTATCACTGTTTTTGAATAATCAAAATGAGAATAATAAGTTATTATGTAACAGGCTCGACAAATTTATTCTTCTCTTTTATATTTCTCTAAATTGTGCATTTAATTTTTTTCATCAAATAAAGATTATTATTAATTACGCTGCGTGATAATGATTGCAATAATTAATTTTCTCCTACGTGCCATTTCTTTTACTAAAATATACTTTTATTCTGAATACATTAAATAACTTTAACATAAATTGGCGGTTATCTCTCATACGTAGTATTTTTTATGGAAGTTCGTTCTTTTGTTTTGTAACAATAAAAAATCCATGTACAGTAATCATTTTTTTTGACAACATTGCAATTAAATTATAATCTACAGTCGGTTTTTTCTTAAGCAATTTTTTCAAATTTTGAATTTAGTTTATTTCTCCAATTTTGTCAATAATTTTTCATATGAATCTTGTAAAAATCAGTATAATTTAGTGTATCAGAGGTTTCTGCGAGTGTTCCGCCGTAAATTCTCAATTTACAAATGTTGGGAATTTTCGGAAAACAAATTTTGCGATACAAATGTTCACTAAGGGAAAGAGGGTGAAATTTATGGGGTTTTTGGGGGTACCATCGACTTCAGCGATTGGTAACTCTTTCGATATCAGTAAAAAAATTTTTCCTTTACGGATCGAAATTCCAAAAAAAGAAAATTTATTTTTGACCTTCAATTATGAAGGTCTTATATTCATTTTTTGAGGGAATGGGTACGATAACAAATTAACGCATGCGACGAATGTCGTAATTTTTACAGCTTCGCGGAAATTTCCATTCCGCGGGTAAACATTTTTTATGATTGCTCAGCCATCGGGTTATATTTATTCATGTCCTTGGCCCATACTCAAGGAATATGATCTGCTCTTAATTTTTTAACGCATGATTACGAAATGATGATTTTTCTGGAAAAACCTTGGTCTTTGAGGCTACACATTTTTTAAAACGTCCAGTAAATTATCTTCAACCTAGGCGGATTCAACGTTATCTAAACTTGTAAACGTTTTTTACCTGAATGTCGCAGAATTATTTTTTACACAGACATTACAAAAAATTCTATATTGCGGGATCATTTCTTATAATCTAAAAAATAATATTTGCTAACAATAGATTGCCTTGCAACAACAATTGTCATTGTTAGAAACAAATACACTTATATCGCAGTTTGGAATAAAGAAAATTTTTCTTTTATGCAGTCATGTAATTTCATCTGAAGAATAATATCCTAAAAAATGCCAAAAGTAGTGATTTTTTATAAGAATTGATCAATTCTGTTATATTTATCACTATATGTTGTCAAATGGAGAATTTTTAGTTATGCTTGAGATGAGGAAAAGTGACTGCAAAAACGAAAAATGTTATAGGGTTATAAAGAATCCTAATGTATCCTTTTTGCATGTAAAAATGATGGTAGAATGAAATTAATTGAGTCAAAAGAAGCTATACAAATTTATTATCTAATAAATTAGAGAAGAGTGCTAACAATTGGTTGGTGCTCTTATCCTATGTTCACAAATATGAATGTTTTATAATAATTCTTGATAACAATCACAATTGAAAACATAATTTAAGATAACATTTCAGCAAACACAATTGTTGTTGTTTAGTTTTGGGTTGTGACTAATTGTAAATGTTACGTAACGTAACGATGAAACCAGTACATGGATCTTATAACTGCATTCAAATACCGGAAATAAATCAGATGCCAGTTTTATCCATTAATTTGTTTATGACAATGAAAGAAATTATGTATGTAAATTAGTATGTAATAAGTATGTAAATTAATCTATAATGACAATTTTCATTCATCAAGAGTAAATTTAGTAATTTTAATAGTTCTTGAGAAAATGTCAATAAATAAAGAAAAGTATAGGTAGCACAAATACAAAAAAACACACAAAAATGATGCTTTTGGACACCTTTCAACATAAATGAGACATTGGCGATATAATGTAATCGGTCGCGGCAGAACCCTCTGAAATTTCAAAAGCTTCAATTTAGAAAAGGACTTTCTTTCTAAAATCGGTTGAAAAATACGACCTCCGGTACTTTTTCAACCAAAAATTTCAGTTTTTCCTCCTTATTCTGGTAGGCAAACGATATTTATCGAACGTTGTGAAAACGTTCTCAAAACTAATTAAGTATCCTGTTTTTTATAATTCACCACTAATCTTGTTATCTTCTATTTGACGGAAAAAAAATATTTTGCATAATTATGTTTTGTTTAAAAAAAAAGTTTAAACCGCGGTCCTGGGGCCTTAAACAGACCCGATATACGATTGAAATATTTAATTAACGTTAATTTCCAAACAACTTGCCAGTAAAAATAGTAAAATTATACCAACCCGTGTAGGAATCCAATCAGGGATCCGGCCGGGTCCCGGCCGGATAGCCCCGGTTTTACCCGGGCGCTGGCCGGGGAAACTGGCCGGGATCCGGCTAAAAACGTCACGTTCATCGTAAAGAATAGGGTCAACTCTAATTGCAAAATCAAGTAAACAAATTCTCGCGAGGAAATTAGAATAGATTTTAAATCACTGATGCTAACAATCTCCTAGCAATTGTTTTATTTTGGAAATCACGTGGTGTTTTGAGGTTAGGAAGGAAGAAAGGAAAAAATGATTACACAACACTATACTTTAATGTAAAATTATAATTATTCGCGCAGTGAGTGGGATTTTCAAACTAATCACTGAAATAAGGTTGATTTTAATAACGGATTTTATTTGACAACTTTGAGGGGAAGACGCGACATGAGTCCAACGTGCATTCTCGTTCGAGGTGCGAAACTGAAACTTTCAAGTGTCTAAACCGACGCTAGGCGCAGAAGGCGTCAGACATGGCGGTAAATTTGAAAGTGTACAGACTAAATATTGTCTGCAAATAGAGAAAATTGTGAAAATTGTACTCTCTAAATATAAATTAGTGAAAATTTCACTAGTTTACTAATCTCAATTAGTAAACATGGTTCACTATTATTTAGTAGCTTCGCTTCACTAATTCATTAGTAACTTAGCGCGATCACTAACGAATTAGTGAACTGCAACGATTTTGACCAATCTGAAGTCATATCCTCATATGACATTGCGTGCCACTTGATGCCACGCTATTTGAGGTTCGCATTGCTTTAATCCTTAAAGTACAGTTCAATTTGAAAAATCATTAATTTAATTTATATTCACAGTTGATCAACCAAAAATGGGTTTTTATCCAAAACCATCAATTTCAAACGCTTCTAATTTCTAATTGCTTAAGTATGTAAAAGTTCATTTAAAAATTCTTCAAATTAAAATGTACGCTTGAAAATTAAAATCTAAAATGGAAAATTTTTAAAGTGGAAGATTTTCGAATTACGCATTCTAAACTGAATGATATCATAATTGTAAAATATAACAATTTATCTAATTATTTAAGAAGGGTTGAAATACAGGTTGGAAAGACTATTTTTAAATTTGTAAAATTTCGGTCCAGCGGCCACTCCGAAATTATCATATTATTGTTCTATTTAACTATGGCCAGTAGAAAAAAAGGAATTCAAGATCAATTTATTTATTCATTATCGCCAACTGCCATACCACACTGAAAAAACCAGTTCTCGTTAGATCACTGAAGTTAAGCAGTGCTGGGCGCGGTTAGTACTTGGATGGGTGACCATTCGGGAATACTACTGCGTGTTGTTGGCTCGTCGTGGGTGTAGTGAGCCCACATTTATAGTTATTTATTACAAGAAACTATCCACCTAGAAACACTACCCGAATCGGGTAGTGTCTCACGCCTATCCCGAAAGGAAAATGGCTTAATGGTATACAAACATACCTGGCCAAAAACACAACATAATTGAATATCTATGTACTTTATTGTTTTAAATATTCTGTTTTATTGTCAATAAAACTTACATGAATTTATTACAGTGCATATTCTTTGTATTCTAGCATTTTTCATAATCTCCTTTCAATTTATATTTATTTTGAAAAAATTAATTTTTTCACTGAACAATTAGTGCATTTTTACTGTATAATTAGTGACTTTTCACTCTTCAATTAGTACACTGCAATGACAGGGATTATTAATTGCTTAGTGGAATTTCACTAATTTCACAAGTGGACAATTTCCACCAATCAAATTAGTAGTTTTCTACTAATCGTGAGTGGCCGACTTCTCTCTAATTGAATTAGTGAAATTTCACTATCAATTAGTGAAATTTCACTAATTCAGATTTAGAGAGTAACAATTCTGCTGTTGCACATTGCAGAATCGATAACAGAATTATTCAATAAGGTAAAACTTTGGAAAGAATTAAATGTTTTTTTTTTTGAGAAGTTAAAAAACCTAATTTCTGTTTTACTGATCTAATAAATGTCCAAATCATACTTTCCAAATAATAATTCATCTAGAATCCCGTACGTCTTTGATGATGTCACGGCTCTTAAAAAATGTGTAACTTCTACAAAAAAAGTATCTTGACCATGAAATCTAGCCAGGATTGGCCCGGCCAGTAACCGGCCGGCTCCCGACTAGGTGATTCGAGATAAATGTGGCCCGGTCGGCTCCCGACCGGTTCCCGGCCATGAAACCCAACCAGGGGTAGCCCGGCCGGGATCCGACCAGAAACCTTGTTGTAGTAGGGCCAACTGGGGCAATTTCTGCACGGGAAATGTTGAGGACAAAAAAATTCATTTGAAAAAGTAGCCTTCATAGTGGTTGACATATATCCTATTGTTTTCCAAATGTCTCTTTACTTTTCCATATTTTGAAAATGAGCAATTATTTTTTCAACGAAAATAGAGCAGGAACCGCTAGTTAGTAAAAAATCTATGCATCTATGTATTATATTGCTTAGGTGCTTCCATATATAGCTTTAATTAATTAAATAAAATGTAGATTGCAAAGGAAACATGAATTAAAAAGCCCGTTTCAAAATTCCGGAAATAAATAAAGAAGTTATTGTTTATTAATAAGTAAGATGCTACCCTATATTTAAAATTAATTTTTCTTCATAAAACAATCATTGGAATAAAGTTTCAAACCCAATTTTAATTTTTCATTGATTCTTAAGTTATTCATTTTGCACTTTATTAGATTAAAATGAGTGAATTTTAAAAAGCGTCATACTAAATATGAAATCATTCATTTTTAATGACTTAGTTCTAAGATCCTAATTTAAAAATACTTTGATTTTAAAACAAGTTCATTAATTTTCAAAGTTTCCAATTAGAAAAAATATAATTTTTTAAGTTTTTACAATAATCGGACTTTAATGGGTCTAAATTCTCAATATTTAAAATTCTTCAATTTTGAAAAGTAAAAATGACAGTGAGTTTTTTTTACACAAATCACATTTTTTAGTGAGAAAAATATGTATGTCAAAACAATTTTAATATCACTTCACACTATATGATATGATACTAATAATAATATTAATCAACTCAAATCTTTCTATAATTACAAACCTAAAATTGTGGTTTTGAATGTGCAATTCTAAGACAATTGAATTTTCAGGTCCTGAAACTATATAGCCGGTTTGCTTTAAAAACATAAATTCGAAAATCTTTGGTATGAAATTTCTTAATTTTTTGAGGTTTCCAATTTCTACTCTCACAATGTTGCAGTTTCCAATTAAAATATTTAAAATGTCAGGATCATCTCACTATTAAATTTTTCAACATTTCATATTGAAAGCCTTGATAGTCAGTTTTAAATTTTATAATTTCTCAAATGCAAGCCTTAAGAATGAGAAGATTTTAGAAGCAGTCACGAAAATTGAATTACTTTTTGTTTGAAAACGTTTCAAAATATTGAGCATTTCAAATTCAACTTTAAAAAAATTTCCAATTGAAAAACTTAAAATTGTACAATTCCAAACATTGGAATCATATATGGAAGTATTGTTCTGTATTTTTTTATTAATTTTCAGCTTGCAGTGTAACATCTTAAAATTGTTCTATTTTTAGTTTGAGACTTAAAAAAATAAATCATTCAAAATTGCAAAATATTTTAGTCGAAAAAATCAAGATTGAATAATAAGTCTGAAGGAAGTGTTAAGAATAAACAATTTGAAAACTTGTTATTTTTTAACGATTTCAATTTACTCATAATAATTAAAATGTTAAAGGGTTTGAGCTGAAAAAAGTTTTTGTCTCACAATTTTTTGCAACTAAAATTGTTTTCAGTTTTAAATGAATGTGGGATTCGTTTGAGTGTCAACGTTTCAGAGTAGGAAGTTTTTCATTGTTAAAGTGTTTCATTTAAAATTACTTTTTATTTCGAAGTTTTTCTAGAATAATTCCATTTTAAAGTTTGATGATAGAAAAATTTTCTATTTTGAACCAGAGCAAATGACGATGAATTTATTCGTTGATTTCAGACAAGTTTGTCTCATCAATTTTAATATTTAATTATTTTTTTATTTAGTAATAATTTAAAATTCTAGAATCTCAGAAGCTTTGACTCTTTAATTTAGTTTTCAATTTCAAATTGTCAAATTTTAATCGCTTCAAATTAAAAATGATTTAAACTCCAAACTTTTTAATTTTTAGTTATTCAAACTTGAATGCTTTTAACTATAAAATATACAATTTCAATTCCTTTGAATTTTAAATTCTCCAGTTTACAAAATTCTAATATGAAATTCTTCAATTTTGAACATTTTGAAATTGTCCAATTTTCAAAAATGTAGTCTGAATTTTTCAATTGTGAGATCTTTTATGATAACAATTTTTTCCATTTCAATCACTTTCAATTACGAATTATTCAATTTTAAACGCTTTTATTCAGAGATTATACAAGTTCAATTCCTTTTCATTCCATTCAAAACATTGTCCTTTTTTACAAATTTTACCTATCAAGCGCTTTCATTTCAAAATTATTAGATATTGTTTCAAACATTTGAAAAACTCTTAACAGTTAGAAATTTGTTTAAGATTGAATTTTTAAATTGTTTATATTTTTAATGCGAGGAAATAAAAATGCAGGGACGTGAACGCGCGTTTGGCGCGCGTGCATTTAGTGTTTGTTTATTAATAATGCACAAAAATTTTGTTTTCTAAATTAGAATTGCTTTTATTTGTGTTTAGCATATTCGAAATTTAGAAAAAATTATATTTTTTTTTAGTATTTGGCAGCGATTCGCTACAGCGAATCTTGATATGAGCCATACGCGACTTATGGTGCTTTCACACCTCTGCCTGCCTGCCTGGTGCAGGCAGAAAAGTTGTAAGAGTAAAAGAGATAGAGAGCGCAAAATTTGACAAAAAATACTTTCTATCTCTTTTACTCTTACAACCTTTCTGCCTGCCCCAGGAAGGCAGGCAGAGGTGTGACAGCACCATTAAAGGCGAAGAGACCTTGTTATCTTGCCTAGGATCTTAAAAATAGCCTCGATCTACGTCAGAGGCAAGTGTGACGTATTCTGACGCGTAGAGTGACGTTTTGTATGCAACTAACCTACCATAATCAAAAACATCATGGTGCATCAAACATAACCGGAGCCTGGTAAATCTTTTCACACGGATAGCATGTAGTCGTGCTGGTAGTCGAAGTCCAGATGCCAAATTCTTGACTTTCTTATCCTTTCAACCTCTCAAGTCAGGTGCGACTCAACTTCTTGAGACCAAAAATATCAGTATAATTCAAATTTTTCACTAATAAAATAAGTTTTGTACTGTGTGCCTTAATTTACAATTAGTAATTTAATTGCAAATTTCAACATTGAAATTTCGCATATCTGGAAAATGCATGACCTTGGAATTGAATTTCACAAGACCATTCACATCATTCTAGACTCTCTAAACATAAATTTTTGAAAATTTTACTAATTGAATTAGTAATTAAGAGTTTGTTTTATGAAACTTTTATATTTTTCTAAAAATGTTTATTTTTATAAAGAAATGACAAGTTTATTTCACTAACGTGAATTGGCGAAAATATAGCCTAATATTTCTTAAGTGAATTTAAGTGTGTCCCATGCAGATATTCCGATCGGGATTTGGAAGGTCCCCGGCTAGTTTTCCCTTTTCCTGATCGGACACTGGTCGGGAAAAGTAGTGAGGGCCAGACTAGTTCAAGACCAGTTTTCTAATGCTTACCTAGTATTTTTTGAGTATTAAATATCAACTTCAATGTTTATTTGAACTATTATTCTTCAGTCTTTAAATTATACAAATTCTTGTTTATTTATCGCAAACTTCGCAGTCTTTTTGTCTTGAATATTCAAAAATTTGGTTGAAAATTAACGTTTTTATTACAAATTTAATTGTTTGTAGAAAGTTCGCCTTTTTGCCTTGAAAATTTAACAATTTGGTTGACACTTTTTTCTTTCTAGACTGAAAAATCTTTCTTTCTTAAAACTTCAAATATTTTGGTGAACATTCGTCTTTTTGTTTTCAAATTTCTCTCTTTTGATAGAAAATTCATCTTTTTCGCTTGAAAATTCCACAATTTGGTAAATGGTCGAACTATTTAGTTGGAAATTAACTTATTTGTTGAAAATTTATGTTTACGATTTGAAAGTTCAACTATTTGGAGATAATTCGTCTCATTTTGGCCTAAAATATTAACAGTTTAGTTGATTTTTTCCCCTGAGAGAAGAATATGCTTACATTTAAAAATTCATCTTTTAAGGGTTTGAAAAATTAATTTTCAACGAACAAACTTAAATTTTTAACGTATTTAATCAAATCAAAGAAGACAAGTTTTGAACCAAATAGTTGAATCCTCAACCAAAAAGATGAATTTTTGACAAAAAAGATCAATTTTCTAACCAAAGAGACGAATTTTCAACAAAATACATGACCGAGCAGATAATTTTTCAATGAATAAAAGCTACATTTCCAACCAGAAATAGAATAGATAAATTAGTTTTCTACCAAAAATACGAATTTACAACAAAATACATCAATTTTCAACAAAATTTTTGAATTTTAAAATCCAAAAGGTTAAATTTTCAACCAATAAAATGAATTTTCAACACAAAAAGTTAATTTTCAAGTAAACAGATGCATTTTATACCAAATTGTTGAATTTTCAATCCAAAAAATCGAATTTTCTACAAAAATGTTCAATTTTCAATCTGAAAATATGAATTTTCATCTGAAATGATGAATTTTCCAAAAAGTAGTATAAGTTTAAACAAATTAGTGCACTTTTTAACAAAAACAGATGAATTTTTAACAAAATAGTTGAATCCTCCACTATAAAACAGATTAATTTCGAACCAAATTCAAAGGTTCAATTTTAAACCAAAAGTGCAATTGGTAACGCAGTTTACGGATAGCCCCTTATGCATGCCACGATTTAAAAATAATAATAATGCAGGCCGTCACTTCGCGCCTTGATCTTAGCTCTTCTGACTCTTGTTTTATCATGGGCTCCGGATAAAGGCGTACGCCAATGGCCGGCCGTTTGCGACACATTCAGTTACAAAACGAAAGGTAAATGAGGAGTTGGCAACACCTCCAAGACGCCAAGGTTGTAGACTCGTGGAATCTTGTAAAAAAAAACGAGAAAAACCTGACATGCGAAAGGGAAAAAATTGTATGGAGCTTCTTCCATCTGCTTCACAATTGTAAGACATTTAATAAAAAAATTTACTCCTTATGTAACTAATAAGTCATGCATTTCATTTTAAAAACATTATATGTAATACGCATGAATAATTATCTACAATTTGTATTTCAAATTTTACCTTCTAAGCAGATTTCCTATCAGAAGAGAAAGTAAGAGTGTATTTTTTAAACTAATAAACAAAGTGAATTCATAAACAAATTAGTTAGTTACTAAATAAAAATGAATAAACTCTGGATCCTTTATCTCACCTCTTATCATTAATTTGATAATGAAGCTAATTATTTAAATATCAATTCAAGTGATGATAGTTGCTCATAATTGGCTAATTATTAATAATTTATGCACATTTTCTTGGAAGTGAGCTTCGCCTTTCAACTTTTTAATTTTATATTAATATTCTCTGATAGTTAAATACGAAATTGTAGGTTTCGCAGTACGAGTCGTGGGTTTATTTTGCAACATTTGTACATTGTAGCCAATCAGTCGATTTAAATGAATGTTAATTGTCATTAATAAAGAGCCACGCATGTTGTTGCAGCTACGGCAAACAGAGCCGCGAAGAGGCTGTCGCGAGTACGTTGTGGCAACTCCTGTTTGAGTTTGATAAGCAGATATGGACTTCTGTGTGTGCAAATGGAATCAATGAGACACACACTTGGATGCAAAACGTTTTCTTTAATTTATTTCTTATTTAATTTTACAAGTAAATTCAAACTCGTAATTTCACGAAACATTAGAGACAAAACAAGGTGTAATCTTTTCCCCGATTTCAGAGCAATATTCACCTGTAACAAAACTTAATTTAAAAAATTGACGTAATACATTTTTTTGCCAATTTTTTATCACTCACCTTCCCCATCTAACAAGATGTAATAAAATGGTTTGGTTTCATCCCCCCCCCCCCCCTCCCGCAGCCTATTTCACTCGATTTTTTCAAATATTGTCAACTATGATTAAATACAATTTAGTTATACTTATTAGCCGAGATACCCAAAATTATCATTCCTTTGTTTATGTGAAGAAACATATGTTACGCGTGTGAAGAATTAGAAGAATTTCCAAAAAATAAATCACCGCCGTCAGCTTTACTGTTCACAATTGAAGAATTTTAAATCGCTGATCTGTGAAATTGAATAAATTTCAATTTTATATCTTAAAATTGAATAATTTTCATTTGTAAATCTTCGTAAGTAACCAGTCTTCAATTAAAAATCTTAAAAATACTTAGAAGAGTTTTCTATTGTAAGCCTTCAAGATTGAACTAAATCCTTAAATTGAAGAATTTTTATTTGAAAATCGATAAAATTAAAGGATTTTCAATAGTAAATCTTAAAAGTTGAACTATTCAAAAAAAAGTTCAAAATTACATGTACCTTTAAATTTAATCTTGAAAATTGAATAATTTTCAAATGTAACTCCTCAAAACTGTACAACTTTGAACTGTAAATCTTTAAAATTAAAAATTTGTATATTTAGAAAATTTGCAATTAAAAATTATGTAAGTTTTAAGTTTTATCATTAAAATTCTGTAATTCTGATGACTCACAGTTGAAATTCTTTCAATTTGGAAGATTTAGAATTGAAAACTCTTAACTATTGAACTTCAGAATCATCCATATATGTATATATTTTAATCATATATGTATATAATCCTTGTTAAAAAATAATATTTTTTAATTCAATACTAAAAAAATAGTATCACATAAAATTTTGTCAAATACTGTTAAGTACCTCTTGCAAATTACAAATTGTGTATCTTTCCTTAAATAAACATTGTACTTTACTCATAATACAATAAATATTGCACTTATTTAGAATAATATATTTAAAATATTTAAAAAAAACCGTTTACTTGGTTGTACTGAATATTGTTGCGCATGCATTGATTCAAATAAATCATTTCTCTGGGCGCCATTTCTTTGAAATAATGAAATACTTCTTCGTCTCAGAATATGAGATAATTAACTCAAGCAATTGATATCTTTAAAACTAAAAACTAATAATACAAGAAATGAGGAATAAATAATAAATAAATAATTCATCGATGCGTGAAACAAATATTTGGGTTTCTTTGAATCAAAGAAAGATTAAGATAAATGACAGCAATATTAATTGAGTGAAAGCGATATTTCTTTCCTATATGGGGATTGATACTGTTGCTCTAATCGAACATGTCCTTACTCGAATAAAGTAATTTGTTCACTTAAGTAATAATTCCTTCACTTAGAAGATATGTTTTTTTAATAAATAGAGTGAAGCGATTTATGTCCAATAAACATTTCCTTCAAGTGAAGAAATATATTTTTCAAATAACTTCATACACCATTCGTTTAAAAAAATATTTTGGTATAAAATTCTTTATTTGTACCGAGTAGTTCAGGATATATGCCGCCACGTGAGCAGAATTTATGGTCTCACAATCGATATGGACTCTCTAGTCTTTAAGTTAGCCATACATTTTCACCACAGATATAATCGGAAAAAATGTGTTGATTGATGTTTATCGGTCTTCCTTAGCACTGGTTAGTTGGTCTGGCTTGAAATTCCTTTTTCTACTTCCCGAAAATGAGAAAATATATTTTTATGATTTATAATCATCATGATTGCATTAAATATATATTTTTTCAATAAACAGGCCTGCTTAATTTCTTCACTTTAATTATTCAAAATTTTTAAATGATAGAAGAACTTTTTTTTCTCAGTGATATGCAATCTATGTTAGGTTGCCACACTTTGCACGTGAAATTCATCGAGTGCAAGCGGTCTTATTCGGAGGTTCCACTGTATTAACAAATATCAATTTATTCTATTTAAATATTTTTTATGACTTTTAAAATTGTTTCAAATCTTTATGATGGAAAATGAAGATTCAGAGCAAGATAAACGTCTCTTGCTGGCTATTATTTAATTTTCCAAAGTTCAAATAAGGTAGGAATCGGATAATTATTTTTTTCTGTAAAATTAATTAATTGAAAATTAGTTATTCAAACAAAGATTTCTTTCATTCAAATTCATCAAAGTTTTATTTTTTTTAAATATTTTGTAAATGAAAATAATTATTTCATTGCGATGATTATGTCGACTTCTGACATGGAATAAATATTTTTTTCAGTTTCATCAATATGAATTTATATTCAAGGAATATTTTTTACATTTGAATTATTTTTGTGTTGTACTGACTATGATAGTTGTTAGAATGCAGTAACCATTTGTTGCATTGAATGTTATATTCCATTATCTCAAAAGAATATTTCTTCAATGATTATGATTATGTCGACTTCTACATGGAATATATATTATTTTCAATTTAATGAATATTACATTTCTATTAAAGAATATTTTTTACATTTAAACAATTTTATCATGCACTCAGAAAACGATTTGGTTGAATCAACAACATTTTTGTTGGTTCAACCATAGAATTTGGTTATTATATGGACAAAAAAATATTTGGTTGACCCAACTCAATTTTTTGGTTGTTTTAACAAAATCTTTTGGTAGTTGGAGTATTTGGTTGATTCAACCAAAACAATTGGTTAGGTCAATCAAATATTTTATTGAATCAGCAAAAATTTGTTTAATTTAACCAAATTTTCATGTATATCCAACAAAACAGTTTGTTTGATTCAAGAAAAGTTTTTTTCTGAGTGTGGTGTTGATTATGATAATTGTTAGAATCCAATCAATATTTGTTTAACTGTATAACTAACTATTCATTCATCTTCAATGAATATTTCTTCGATTCAAGTCATTATTGAGTTACAACAATTATATCAACTTATGGTGTCTGATAATTTTTTGTTCTCAGTTGAACCATTATCGATTTGTGGCGAAAGAATATTTTTCAAATTTAGATAATTGTCTGATTGCTATGATTTTGACAGTTCTTAGCATGGAATAAATATTTCGTCAATTGAATGAAAATTCATTTATCTTGGGTGAATATTTTCTTGACTCAAAAGAAAAAACATTAATTGCTCTAATCATGTATGAATTATTTAATTTTAAAACATGTTTATCCCTTTCAACGAATCGATTCCATTGTACTAAAGAAGGAATTGTTTAGGCGCCTAAAACATATTCAATCAACCTAGGTTCCTACATTCTAGGAAATCATTTCTTAGGCTTATTATTTTCAACTCTTATTGCGAAGAAATATTCGCTTATATTGAAGAAATATCGCCAAAGAAATCATTTTCTGGAATGGACGCGTGAATCTTTTGCAACTAAACAATATTACCTCAACTTATGTAAACAATTCCTTGATACAAAGAAAAAAAAAACGCATTTCCTTGAATCGAGTTATTTTTTTTATTGTTTTGGTTTAAAACTGAACTTTCCTCTTGAAAATTCGTTTTTTTCGGTTAAAAATTAATTCTCTAAAAAGGCGGGTTCGGAGAATCCTAGTCACGTTCCTGCTGAGTAGAACGGAATCGTCGGAGGTATGCGCTTTTGCTATACATATAGTCTTATACTGCATCCAGTTTTGTCTTTTTATCAGTTGTTTCGTCACAGCCTCTGTGATGCGAGTGGAGAGAATGGGGATGGGCTGAAAGTTGGTCCTGGTTAATAGCCATCAATCATAGCCGAATTTTGGCAACGCTTTGGACAACGCAGAAATCAGGATAACATAATCGGTGGAGAGTTCTCCGGAACCACTCTGACGAGAAACGGGGTGAGGCAAGGGGGGGTTTAACTCTTGTGAAAGGGGGGAACGGTTCAATACCACCGAAAACGCGGGCCTGGCCAAACGGATGTGCAGGTCCATGCCATCGTATCCTGCTCATTATGTTATCAAATTAGAAAACACGACGAGCATCCAACCATTTTCCACTTTTTTCATATACTTCACTCAAAGATTTTTATAATTGAACTTGAAAGTAGATGCTTTATTTGCAATTATTGCCAGGCCTAAGATTGTCAAAAAATAAGTGGGTAAGCCATGAGTTATTGACCGGTGACCATTCATTTTCTTTACGGCAGAGAATATTATTGTTTATAGTTATGATTAGTATTATATTATTAATAATAATATTTAGTATTAAAAAAAACTCTGAAAAATAAATTACGTATCACAAAAAACTGAGATAGACGAAAGGAACGAAAGTGACTTTCATGCTGGATCCGTAATCTTTTTTTTCAGATAATAAAAATATACATAATTACCTTCAGCGTTGTTGAATGAATGAAACCACATAATAAAATCAATTTGTTGAACGCCGTATCTATTGAGATCAATTAAATCAAAATCTTCTATTTTTATTTTTGTAACAAATGAAATTAGACTTTAAATGAAATATAATTATTAAACGCAATGGCGGAATAATTATTTGTCTAAGTTCATGAGCTTGGACAAATTTTTCTTTTATTAATACTGCAGTATTAATAAAAGAAAAATAGCAGAGGGGGTGAGTCAAGATCCAATGTTATCTTCAATTAAAAATGGAAAATATTGAAATAAATAGAAAAAAGGAAAAAATCAATACTGTATAAGGATAAAGCTAAATTAAATCAATAGTTTTATAAGTGTAGTGAGGGGAGAGGTTAAAATAATTATCTGAAATTTAAAAAGGCAATTCAAAAAGAAATTCAAGAATATATTGAATTGTAATGTAACTAATATACTAAACGGAAGAATTCAGAATGAGGGAATAAATAATGGTAATGGTCCAAATAATTCTTGGGGAAAACAATTCAAAACGAAATGGGGAAAAAACGCAAAATATTAAATCAGCAATTCAATAACAATAATCCAATAAAGCAAAAGTTTAATGATTGCCCCTAAAAAGGAATCATTATTTAAAGAAGTAATCCAAATAAAATGGCAGAATAAAAAAAAAAAGAAAGTAAGAAAGCCGTTGCAAATGAATAGAATTCATCCACCAATGAATTTACAAAATTAATCCTCTAGCCAAATCAAATAAGATGAATTTGAACGCAGAAAACAAAGGCGCAGGAATTTCAGAAAAATCCTAAATTCTTTTGAATTCCATGAAATCTTTGGAAACCCTACAAAATTCTTCGACATCCCTTGAAATTTTGTCTTGACATTCTTTGAAGTCTTTTAAAATAACTTAAAATCTTTCAAATCATTAAAAAGTTGTTTAATTGTTTCATATCCCTTAAAATAATTGAAATCCGTGGAAGTCGTTTGAAACGCGAAATTTGTTATAATCCCTTAAAATCTATTGAAACCTTATGAACCTTGAAAATCCATTAAATGAATTAGAAATCGTTTAAAATCCCTTCCATATAAATTAAATTAAACTTATTTATTAAAGTTCTCTAAAAAGCCGCTCAAATCCATAGAAATCTTTTATATCTTTGGAGATTCAATAAAATCTTTTAAATCTAGTAAAATTTCTTGAAATGCCTTAAAATCCCTTGAAATGTTTGGAATCGCTAGGAATTCCATGACATTTCGTTTCATTTTGTTTTTTGAAGTACTCTAGAAATATTTTGAAATTGAGTTAAAAATCTTTGCAATTCCTATGAAATTCTTTAAAATCTTTTTGAAAGCTCTGGAAATCCTACAAAAATCTTTGGTTTTGCTTAAAATTCTTGAAATCTCTTGAAATTCTTTGGAATCTTCTAAGATAACTTTAATCTTTAAAATCCATTGGAATTTGGTTCCTTTATATTTTCCTTTATATACTCTGACATTTTTGAAATACGTAGACATCCTTTAAAATGCAATTTATTTTATTTCCTAAAGTTATTATTATTAATTTAAATTCCTTCAATATAAATTAAAATGATCTTATTCATAAAAGTTCTGTAAAAAAAAACCTTTCAGATCACTAAAAATCTTTGAAATCTTTGAAGATTCAATAAAATCCTTTAAATCTTTTGAAATTCTTCTAAATTCTTTGAAATCTTTGGAAATACTACAAGATTCTTAAACATTCTTTGAAATTTTTTAAATCTCTTGAAATTCTTTTGGAATCTTTTAAAATAACTTTAAATCTTTGAGACCCTCTAAATCCTCTGAATATAATTGGGGGTCCTCTAAAATCCTGTAACCCTCAGTTACCCCACGGGGGTCAAAAAGACCCAGAGGTTTTTTGAAACCGGTGCCATTTCTATATAGGCTAAGGGAGCGGGCCAGGACCTGGGGGGGAAAAAAGTTTAGAGGTCCTAGTCCATGCTGAACCCATGATCGGACTCAGTTCGGTTGGTTACGCCGAAAGCGATAGTGTGAAAGTTCGATTTGTGCCTTTTAGACCCCCGTGGGGTAACAACGTTACAAAAAGTGATCTGAAGACAAATAAAAAACGTAAGTAAATTCTTCATTTAAATTTTTGTTTTGTGTCCAATAATAAAATAAAAGTAAGTTTTGTGTGACGCAAGAGTAAACTTATATTGAAATGTTGTGTTTTCTTGATTTTATAGAAATTTCTCCCCGGAAACATCCATCGACAGAGATTGGTTGTGAAGCAAGGCCTTTCCTGTATCACAGGAAAAAAAAAACTATACATTTGTGAACAAAATTAGAATGATATGATTTTGCAACTGAATGTTCAAATTTAAAAGTTAATATTTTTCTTATTTAATAGAAATTTGAATAAAAAATATCAATATTTTTCTCATATTCGTGAAAAAATGATTATATGATTTCGCCAATATTTTTATTTGAGAAATATTTTTCTTATTTTTCAGAAACGGAAATGAAGACGCGTTCTTGCACTCAAAATGCTGCGAACATATCAAAAAGCGTGGTACAAATGTCTGCGTTGTAATAGAGCCATGTGCCATGAACATACGACAACAATGTTCCAATATTGCGCACAATAAAATAACAATTTTATGTCGGAAAATCCAATAAATTAACCGTTTTTTAATGCATTTCCTTGATTTTTTTTTAATTTCACTCCATTATATACATACTGCATGATTTTGTGTCAGGTAATATTTTTATACGTTTTGCAATTTTTCGCAATTTTCACATGATGAAATAATTATGCTTTTTGAAACCGATCATTATGTCACCTATACCACCTAAAAGTGTGACTCTTGAGCTTTGAAAATCACTATATATAACCATTTTTATCTTCATTTTACTGAGAATTATATCATTTTGAAAAAAAAAAATATTTCAGATTTTGTAATCAAATTTTTGTTTGTTTATTCTGATACAGATTTCTCAATTTTTATTTTAGAATTATTTGATTAGCATAGCCTTTTAGAGCACAAAAAAACCTTTTCAGTGAAAAAAAATTGACTCTATTTAACCGATTTGTCGCTAAGATACAAACCTGAGAAGACGGGCCGGGGCTTTTTGACCCCCGTGGGGTAACAACGTATACTAAAATACGTGGGGTAACTGAGTGTTAAATCTCGTTAAATTCTCTAAACTGTATGTACTTTAAAATCTTTGGGAATTCTACAAGATATTTGATATTCCATGACATTTTTGAAATCTTCAGAAATTCTTTTTCGAATATTTTAAAAAAACTTTAATTTTTTAAGTTCTTTCATATCAGCATTAGCTGTGTGGTGAATCTCGACTCGGGATGAGACGCGGATGTTGAACCATTCCGAGCGAGGATAGCACTCGGATGGGTGACCGTTTGGGAAGTACGACCAGGTTGTACGACCGGAATGTGATTAACATCATAAAGTAATTTTAAGCCCACCTTAGTGAAGAAAAATTTTCAAGGGTCCATACTCAATGAGGTAGAGTCGTCTGGCTGTATACATACTCACACTAAAGGATTTAAATAATACTTTAGCAGAGAGGAGTACCCGGGTGTAGACCTCTGTGACACAGGGGGTTTTAAAAATAAAGGCATAGTGAAATATATGTTATACGTGCCATAAGACTTGAATGAACCAGCCTAGTTTCAATAATAATAATCCCTTAATTACATAAATCAATCATTTGTATGTAGTTCATTCATTTTTTGCATGACCTCTTTCAATATTTTACCATCATTTATTTCTATACTGAATTTCTTATAGGGTGACATGACCAGTGAATGAACACTTAGTAGCCGGGAAACCAACATCTGACTTACACAAACCGATTCCTGGTCTCCTATGGCCTGAAACTCAAGTTTGGTTACTCCATTACAAAGCTCATCTGTTCTAGAACACATTTCAACTTTTACTTGAGCGAAGAAACTGGTAGCAAATCGTAGAAATACGTTGAAGTAAAAATTGAGAGAAAAGCCCAGTGAATGAACGGAGTTTTCCAGTGAATGTATGAGGTTGTTTTCCAGTGAATGAACACAACCTATTATTAGTGTCTCTTAGATTCTCTACTCATAAACTCCAAGTTTCCATTATCATTGATATAATTTAAGTCGAATCTTCACTGGAATACGCGGCTTCCTGCGACTCAGTAAATGAACACCTGTGTTCCTAGAAATTCGACAAATTTGTGGCATTTTAAATGCATTTTTAGGTAAAGGAACATCTAATTAATGAAATTACATAAAGAGCAAGTGAAATAAACATCAGGTGATCTTACAAAACTCACATAACTACACCAAGGTCTAACACTCACCTTGAGTTTGAAGGCTCCCACTTATGTACTGACTGAAGATGAAGAAGTTTTCAATGAAGCAGGTTAAAGAATTCCTAACAAAGTTTGCACTGCCCTGTAGGGGATCCTATTCTAACTGTTGCATACCTCAAAATTATCGACAGGGCGCGCCTAGTCTTAATATTTGGACTTTTCATAGCAATGTTCATTCACTGGGGGATGTTCATTCACTGGTCATGTCACCCTAATGGGTTCTCTAGAATCGCGAAAAAATTATAAAAAATTCATTAGGAAAGTCATGATAGGCCTATACTGAATTTCCTATATTATATTTTTTCGTAAGGGTGTAACGGCGAGAGTGAATTATAAACCGTAGAACAGTTTTAAAATTCTTGAAAATCTGTTGAACTCATTAAGAAATTGATAAAAAAATGTAATCCTTTTTACTTCTAAAAGATAAGTATATTAGGGAGACCCGGTCTACCTATTACTGCATTGTATTTGCTGTATAGTATATGCTTATAAAATTTGACAAAAATGATCATATTACACTATTTCAATGAGTTTATAAATTATTAGAAGAGGCAAAAACCATTATATTCCATTGTATATCTTATGACATCTAACGTTGCACCTTATAACAATTAAGGAATAATCTCGGACTCTTGGTGCCCTAAAAATTTATGTTGCATGAGTAAATATTTTTTATGAACTCAGAAATTACATCATCTTTAATCATGCTCTTAATTTAGATTCAAAGAGTAGGATTCACTCTTAATTTGATGATTTTTACAAATTTTTAGGAACACTTTTCTTAATTTGGCAGAGTTGAAGTCAAGATTTCAAACTGTTCATTTTGCTACAGAAAACTTTGACTTAAAAGCTACATATTTCCTTCCTCGTTAGTTCGAATAATTTCAAACTAGGCGGATTCGACACAACAGTTTTTAATTTTCAAAAAATGATTCTGCTTACAAAGTCGTAAATTCAGTTTCTGCCTTCGAAGTGAAGTATGAATTTTCAAGCGGTCAAAGGAATGTACCCAATTTTTCCGTCGGGAGATCTTGAATTATTTCCTTAGTGATATACCGGCATTCTTCTAAAAAATGCAGCTCAATCGTTTAAATAAAAGATTTTATATTTGAAGATTGCCGAATGAATCAATTTTAAAAAAGCTTTCAAAAGAGATACATTCAAAGTGACAAAAGTTGAGTATCAAATAAAACCCAATATTCAGTAAATTTATCTTGAAAGAAAGTATACATAATATTTATCATCTTTTGTAGAATGAAACTAAATTAATTACAAAATGAGATAATTAGCATTATTAAAATTACTGACATCTGTTTTTGAGTCAACCTAAAAAATGAAAACCTGAAAGTTTTGTTTTTAAATAGTTTGTATCGCATTTTGGCTACCTGAGAAATTTGTGTGTACGTACACGAGTATTTCATGTATGCCTTGGGAAGTTGAGACGTAATTGTCTGGAGTACAAACACTAGGGGTATATACGACAGAAGAGGTAACACCGTCGAGTACTCTAAGTACGCAGTTCTTTTTGCTCCAGGTATCCCATACACTTTTCAAGGTCATTCTTGGTCCCCTTGACTTTCTTACTTTCAGAGCATTGACCTCCCGAAAAATTTACACAGTGTGTAAGAAATCGTATGCAATTATTTGTTTTAGTTTTCTCATTCTAAGTCAATTTTATTATTAATACATCACTTAAATAATTAAAGGCTGGCATATGAAAATTACGTAATGACAAAAGTTTTGTATGGTAATTTTATTGCATCAAAATTTTTTATTTTTCGCTTTATTTAAATTCTTTAATTTAGTCACTTGATGGAAACAAATTAGAATGGTATTAAAAAAGGGTGGGAGGGGGGGGGGGGAGTTAACAGATTTTGTGACGATTTGTTACTTAAGAGGAGAAAGGTAGAATGTAGAATGTGACATCAAACATGAAAAATATAAATGTGAATAACAATTTTTTAAATGCTTGAAAAAAAGAAATTTAGTGATTTTATTTTATATGTAAAGTATCTGAATACAAACTTCACATTCTTTCCCCTATTCTCCCCTTTACCTATTTTTTGGAGAATTCCTCTTTTACCCCCTGTTTCCAAAACTAAATCAATGAAACTCAATAAGAAAGTCCAACTATTTTACATTGAAAGATAATACTTTTTAATTGAAAAGTCTACTATTATTGGTTTAGAATTTATCTCTTTTAGCTATACATTTTACTATTTAGTTGAAGGTTTAACGATTTAGTTGAAAATTCGTTCCTTTAGTATAAAAGTGATATTTTTTTTCTGAAAATTTAACTGTTCTATTTTCGATTGAAAATTGGCAGTTTTTAGTTGAACATTGAACTTCTTGGTTGTAATTTGATACGTTGTTGAACATTCGTTAAATTGGTTGAAGATTTAGTTTATAGTTTGTTAAAAATTCGTTCTTTTTTGGTAGAAAATTAATTTTTTCAAGTTAAATTTTAAGTTTTTCATTATTGGTTGAATATTTATTTTTTCTAGTTGAAAATTAAACCATTTTGTTGGATATTATTATTTTTTTTAATGAAAATGAACTTTTGAACTGAAAATTCAACTATTACATTATTGTTTGAAAATTGATTGTTTTTGGTTTAAACTTCAGCTTTTTGATTGAAAATTTACTGAAAAATAAATATATTTTCGTGTTAAAAATTCAACTTTATCATAGAAAATTCGATTTACTGGCTTAAAAATTTAACTGTTTTTATGAAAATTCATCTTTTTGGAATAAAAATTCGACTATTTTGTTGAAAATTAACTTTTTGGTTAAAAGCTCATGTTTTTAGGTTAAAAATTAAACTGTTTCCGAGAGAATTCACATTCTTAATTTTAAAATTCAACAATTTGGTTGAAATTTTGTTTTATTTTTTGACTGATAAATCCTTCCTAATTGAAAATTCGTCGTCGTTTCGGTTTGAAAATTAATCTCTTTTGTTAGAAATTTAATTTTTTGGTTGAAATTGCTACAATTGAAATTGTGTGATTAAATATTAATCTGCTTTGGCTGGGGGTAAAACTATTTTGTTGAAAATTTGTATTTTTTGGTTCAAGTTAACTGCTTTTAATTTAAAATACAAATATATTCTGTTTGAAACATCAACTGATTACATTTTTTTTGTGAATTCATTTTTTTGAGTAAATTTGACTATTTTTATTTAAAATTAAAATCTTTCCCGGTTATAACAGTTGATTACGCAGAAGAAAACAAGTTTAAATGCTGAAAAATTGCCAAACAAAACATTTGTTGATTAAGTTTTGTTAAACCATTATCAAATATAATCGATTCATAAAAAAAAATTATTGCTAAATAACTGGCTGTTAATTCAGTGAATAAAGCGGTATTTTATTTATAAATAGATGAAATGATAAAAATTTGTTTAAAAAATTGTTGTTCACAGTAATAAATTGTTTACTGTCATCAAAATGTTCTTGAAAATTCATAATTTAGTCATTTACAGTTAATTGCATCGAGAAAATCAAGTATTGTACCTCCAAAAATGGCCAAATAGTTGATTTGTTAATTAAGGTAGTTTAAACAATCATTAACATTCATCTGTTGACCAAATATAATACTCAGGTTTTATTTCCAAGTAATATATAATCGATTCCGTAGAAAAACTTTATTTTTTCCATCAATAATACCTTTTATGAATATTTGCTTATAAAAATTGCTTTCAAAATAACAAATTTTTTATAAACTTTTATTATTTCAACTAAAAAACTGTTTCTGTCCATAAATTATTTAAATTTAATGTGAATCCAGTGACTAATCGCCGCCAATCCCCACAAAACAATTTTCATTCACTTATTTGTTTATAACAAATTCAATAAATTTTTTAACATCCGCATTGCTATTGAAAATCTTTTTTTGGATAGTTTCTTTCAGTTTTCTACGTATTTTTGATTGAATGAAAACCTTTTTTTTAAAACCGGTATACTTCAAAAGTCATTTTTTGTTTTCATTTTTGTTATTAAATGAACAAAAAAATATACCAAAATTTAGAAATTGGCCATGACAGCTCGGTGCGAAATTTAATTGGTTTTCATTTTCAAAAAAGTTGAAATCGGATAATAATTGTCTTCTGAAAAACAATTTGTCCACGAACGTTTTTTTTTGCTCCAATGTGTAGCGTGATGCAGTTTCTGTTTAGCCTCTATAATTCAATTGTGATATTTTTAACGTGAAATAACTCGAAGTTCTTCATACCAAGTATCTTATTTTATCAAGAAATGTTTTCGATAACAGCTAAGAGAAGGTAATTTCAATATATTTCACAATGGAAAAAAAATTAGTGGCTTAAATTATTTTTGAAATCTGAATTCAGTAACTTAATTTTTCCGGTCTTTAGAATGAAAATTGATTAAATTTCATATTGCCTTTTCTTATAACAAACAAAAATGAATTTTAAATTCATATGGTAATAGATATAATAGACATAATTATATAAGAAAAACGAAAAATAGTTTTAATACCCCATTTGTCAGTTTATTGTAATGCTGGACATAAATTTACAGGGTATGCCAAAATCTCAGATTTTCTAATTCAAATTATTTGAAGATCCATGAGAACCAGGTGGCACCACAATTTTGTTGCAATATTTGGGCAAGACGCACAAACCGGAGTCCTCATCGACTACATAAGTTGGTGAGCATTTGCATGCAGCCTTGTATCCTTGCTGAAATAACAAATAAAAAAATATATTATATATAATGGTATGAAATACGATATAAAGTTTCGAAAATGTGCAGCTATATAATAACTGTCTTTATTGGACAGATAATTCCTTAAAAGTCGAATCCACTGTTTCTTTAATTGAAATTTTTTAACCATAAACTTACATCCAGACAAAGTTCATTTGACCTATACGTTTTGCATGTAAGTGCACAATTTGAAACACGAGACGACCATTCTCCATTTGGTCCGCACTCTGAAACTTGTGGTGGCAGAAGAAACGGTACTGTGTAAACAATTTCAAAAAGTTCAATAAATTAATTATTAAAATGTAAAAATGAATCGACCCTGATGGGCTTACGAAATATTAGATAAACTTACGTATACTTATTTCTTCTGCTGATGCAACTATGCCCATGGCCAAAAGTAAAGCAACGAAAATTGGAGACATTTGGGTAACTCTGTTAATAACAATTTTTCATTAAACTGACACATCTTGAAATTAAATTCGCTTTTATATGCCGTTTTATGATCTCTGTAAGCTGAATATCGTGTTATTTACTTTTTCCTAATCATGTGCCACATGATAAGAAAAATTTCATGCAAAGGCAGTTTTATTATTCTTTATAGGAGGATAAATTTCTTGAAAACAATGATCTCGTTTACTTCATTTTAAGACTCCAAAAATGTAACGACTATGAGTAATTAAATCGATTTAAACATTTTTAATTTTTTGGTATATTGGTAAAATTCCGATAATTTAGCGTCTGAAATGTTTTGGAATTTCTAAAACATTTTTAAAGTTGTAGCTGAATACCTCAATAAAAAATACCTGAATTCTGGGCTAGAGTAATAAAAAATCACATTATAAATTCAATTTAGTAATTTCTTATCATGTGAAAACACTAATAAGTCTTGTATTTTGTCTAATGTAAAGAAATATATCACTGGCTTTAATACATTTTTTAAATTGAGATTCATTAATACAGTTGATTAACATTTCAATATTAAAAATATTAGTTAATAGCCAGGAGGTTCCCCTATGGATTACAATTGATTATAATTTTAAATATTTGAAAGCGCGCACCTTTATGATATTCTTATTTTCTTCTGAGAGCACTCTCGTCTCTTTTTCTTCGGTACAACTAAAGGAAATATGTCACAATATGCAAAAATAATAAACTTATTTATGAAATTTTCAATGGCACTGGTAGAGATTAAGATATATTTTCAGAAAGCATACATTTTTAGAGTTGTGTAGTTTTATTGTATTCTAAATTTTATGGGAAAGATGCACAGAACTTCAACGCAGAAATTTTAAAAATGATATTTTTTTATAATAATGATCCAACTCACGACTTCGGTAGAAATAGTGAATTTTTGAAATGAAATTTTCATAAATTTTGTATATTTTTAAAACCTCGTGTAACGATATATTTTTATGTGCTGATTAAATTTTTTTTACAATTCTGGAAGTTCCTCTGTAAAAAATGAAGGTTCTCTCTAGAATGACAAACAAGTAAATGACTAAGACCTTCTAAATAGCAGAAATAAAGCGGAAGCGTAATCATGCATTAAACACATTTCTTAATCCAAAAATATATACCTATCCAATAGGGTGGTTGAAAAAAAATATTATGACAAACCCCCTAATCTCTTCCATTTGGTAGAAAAATAATTTTCTAATTTTTTCAAACTTGGTAATCCGATTGAAAAATACTGGACAACCCGAAAATAAAAAAAAAACATAATTATTCTTATTTCGTGGAAAAATTCATAGATGAATTCGTAAATACGTAAAACAATGGTCTGAAATGATATTTTTTATCAGTAATATAAATTATAATCAAGTTATCATTCCCACATATACAGTGTGTATGTTAAGAAATTGTTTTTATAAAGTTCAATTTATTATTCTTCAGAGGCGTACATTTTTCGCATCAACAGGTGCCATTTACGTCAGTACTCACTTAAAATTAGAGCTTCAAGAAAAAATACAATCTCGTTAATTATTGCTAGAAGAATTTTTATTATCCCTAAAAGTATATCACATAAATCATCTCTATTGCGTTTCTAAGATACCATCGTCATCATCGTTTCTTATTTGCTTTTGTTTCTAGTCACCCATATAAATAATTTTGATACCAATTATTAGGGACTTGATATTGAAATTTATCTTATTGACTATAATCTATAATGACATGATAATAATATTTTTAAAGTCCCAGTTGTACGTTTTATTGTGATTTTGAATACAAATTAACGGAAGAAAGTCGAGAAAATATTTCAAGTTTTGGTTTATCGACATCATTTCCTTTGTTGGTTTCTTTTTATTTTGACTTGCGGAAATTGTTCTGTTTATTATCCATTATATACCCAATATTACATATGGAAACATCCCATATATATACAAAAAATGTATAAAAAAGAAATTAAAGAAAATTACATTTGTAACCTTATATTATAGTTATATATACTTATGTAATATATATATATATATATATATATATATATATATAATATAATATACTTATATACTTATACTTATATTATACTTTTGTAAACAAAAAAATAGACTTTTTCTGAAATAATTTTTGAGTGTCTTTTTAAATTTTTATTTCATGATCAAATTTATTTTTAGTTGTATCAAAACATTATCCATAAAAGAGACAATTTTAATGGAAACTGGATTTTCAAAATTGGGAAATAATTCTGTTTTTTCAAAAGTTGCTATCACTCTATGATTTATAAACTTTTTCTCACTTTGAAAGAGATGAGAAAAATGAACTTATGAACAAAAACTTAGAATATATCTTAATCGACCTTAATCTAAAAATGGTCTGTACCGGTAACGGAAAAATTACCGGTACAGCAATAAGATTTTCGGGAAGAATTGTGAATGATGTACGTTTTTGAAGATTTCAGAAAAAGAAGCTTTTGAAGAGTTTTGAAAGGTTTCAAGAGAATCTAAAAATTTTCTTCACTCCCGGGAAAATTTTTAATGATTCTTTCTTTTGAAAAGTAACTTTTGAGAGAATATTAAACGAGATTTAATTTCGCATAAATTAAAAAATAGCAAAAATTTGAGTCCGATGAAAATATGTTTGAAGGTTCATCTCTTTTTGTATAGAAATTTCATCTTTCATTAATCTGTTTTGGTTGAGCGTTCAACTGTTTTGTTGAAAATTTGGCCTTTTCAAATTATTTCTCCTCTTTTTCATTTAAAATTAAAATCTTTTTTAGCTGAAGTATCAACTATTATATTTTTGATGGAGAATTCATTTTCTTTTGGTTGAACACTCTACTATTCGGTTAAAAGTTGAACTGAATTGTGGAAAATTGACTTTTTTGGTTGAAAACTAATCATTTTAGCTTAAAATTAATCTCTTTTATTGAAAATGTAAATATTTTGTTGAAAAATAACTTCTTTATTAAAAATTTGTCTTTTTTGGTTGAAAATTTATTTTTTTGGTCGATTTTGGTTTTGGTTTAGTTGAGGATTCTACTTTTCGGTTCAAATTCATATTTCTATCCATGAATTTAGCTGTTTTTGATTCAAAATACAAATATTTTCTTATTGAAATATCAACGACGACATTTGTTGTTGAATATCCATATTTTTGATTGAAAATTCAACTAATTGGTCAGAAGTTGAACTACTTTGTTGGAGATTGATTTTTTTTATTCCTCATTCTAGTTAAAAAATCATCTCTTTGGTTGTAAATTTAATTATTTCGTTGAAAATTCGTTATTTTTGGTTGAAAATTCTACTTTGGGTCTAAAATTAACTTTTTTGTCAAAAATTGATATTTTCGTTTAAAAAAAAAAAACTATTTGGTAGAAAATTTGTCTGTTCTGGTAAAAGTTTTATCTCTTTTTCATTAAAAATGCAATTGGCTGAAAGATAATCTTTTTTTTAGTATTCCCAAGCGGAAGAATGATATTTCTCACCATGTATAATTTTTATTTATTTATTTTTATTCAAGATCAATCTAAAAATCTATATCATCCCCCCCGCCTCCTACAATTCCGTTCCTCACCGAGTGAGTTACGCCTCGGTTCAACAATTTTGCTGAATTTTTGTTTTGTGAGTTCAACTGTTTTTAATTTCAAATTGAAATCTTTTCTTGTTGAAATATCAGAAATACATTACAAGTTGCGTTAAGAATTCATTTTTTGTTTCGATTATCTGAAATCTTCGAAGATCTTCTTGAATTTTCTCAAGAATTTTAGAAAAATTAAATTTGTAGCGGGAAACTGTTTTTAGAATATAATGAATGACATTCAAAAATTGAGCTATTAATAATAATATAATAATAATTATTATTATAGTGAGCTTTAAAATTAAAGGTTTGCATTCCAGAAGAGCATAAACGCCATTTTTATGATTTTTTAATTGGAGATAAGAAACGCAAAGTCATTTCAAGATTTCGTAAAAATTTTTGGAAAAATACTGGAAAAGATTGGCATTATAAGTTTTATATCAGGATACATTAAAAATGATCTCTTACATCGGTATTTACTTAAAATTAGAACAGCGAGAAAAAATTAATTCTTATTTTTTATTACTATATAACTGAAAAAAGAATGGTTAGTCTCCTTAACGTATATCATATAAATTAGTCATCATTAAACAAAGTATATCAAGAATAAATATTCCAGCAAAACAAACTTTTGCGAATCCAAATTTGTCTTTGTCGAGATTCCATATATTGAAAATAATATTTAAAGAAGAAATTTCATGCTTCTTTTGACAACGTCAAATTCAAATGTAAAATTCAATGTCAAATGTCAAAATTTTGAAATGTCAAATTCAACCTCAACAAATTATATATTGGAAAATTTTATGAAGTAAAATGTCATTGTAGCTAATTTTTCAATTTTTAATTATGTAATCTTTTTATTGTTGATGTTATCTTTCACAATTAATGCAAAAACTACGCATCCTATCAAAAAATTATTCACAAAAAATTTGTAGCTCTTTTCAAGGTTCACAAATTTCGTCGATTCATTTTTTATATTTAATGCTGTTTTTCAAAAATAAAAGAAAAACTACGTGTCGCATACAAAAATAATTAATAACAAATATGTAGATCTTTTTTAGGTGCACAATTTTTGTTGATTCGTTTGTTTTATCTCACGTAGTTTAACCGCAAAATGGAATTTTCTGTTTGAGCAAATATGGAATTTTTTATTTTTCGGAAAAATTGTAAAAGTTGTTATGAAAATCTTGTAGGTCTTTGAAAAAGCAACGTTTTTCTTTTCCCGACTTTTTTCATATCGTGCATTGTTTGGCTTAAAAGGTTAATTTTATTTTTTTATTTTTCTATTTCGAATTTGCTATAACTCTAATAATTTTCTTTTCATCGAAAAAAGTAATTAGAACAAATTGTTCGGGTTTTTGAGTACTACAAAAAGCCATACATATAATTCTCAAGTCTCAAAAGAGATGTCCCAAAAAAGAGGTCACAACTATTTTTGAAAATGCTCTAACTTTTTGAATTTTCGTCTAAAATAGCTGGTTCACGATCTCGATCTTACTTTTTGCTCCCTAAAAACGTGTGACAAATTGCTATCTAATCCGATTAGACTTTCAAAAGTTATCCGGTATAGAGACAGCAATGACGACAACGATGACAGACAGACACCATAGTAAAAACAGTTTTTTCGGATTCAGGGGGTTTCAAAACCTGGAGATTCAAAGAAATCCGCGATAGCCAGTTTTCACATAAAAACAATACATTCTCATTATGATGAGAATGTAAAAACAGGATTTCTTATTTGTTGGTCTCCTAAAAAATATCAGCGAACCTGGAAGTGTTTTATGAGTTAATTTTGATCGACGAGTAAGAACTTTGGCTGCGCAGCACTCCAAGAGTAATTATTTACACGAATACTGTTATAGTTTTATTAACTGATAACGCATCCTCTTTCTAGTCTGTTATATATTTCACGCATTAGGGACTTCTTAAGAAAATTGAAGGTTTTTTTTGCCATTATAAATCAGTAAGCTTTTCGACTTTTGTCAGATTTCTCCCAGAATTACTACCAATTCCTGAGACTTTCGAATTCTCCACCTGGTGTGGAAATTTCGATTTCAGAATTGAGGTCAGTTGCCATTCTCCGGAATAGAGAGATATGACCTCTATCGATGCAGCCCTTTTGAACCAAGACTCTACTTCAAGACTCTAATCCATGAAAAATGAAAAAAATGGTAACTTCAGCAGGTATGAACTGAAGGAAAGTATAAAAGTTGTAAAACTTGGAAATACTTAAAATCTTCTTTTAATTAAATATGTCACAATTCACGTGATGAATCTTCAAATTTAGTTTGAAAAAATAATACTTTTGACCCAGTGTAATGATTTTTTTTAAGTTTACGTAGAAATCTAGACTGTAAATTTTTCTAAAAAAAATGTAAAGCAGTTAAAGTGCAAAAAATTATTTTCCAGGCCAGAGTGCCGAAATTGAAAAAACAATAATTCCAACATTTTCCACAAAAATGGTTCATAAATATTATAATTGTTCATGTTTTATAAAAAGTGTTACTGGCGATCACTCTCACAATAATTTAAAGTTTTTTCAGATTGGAAAAAATATTTTCAAACAAAAATTACAATATTTTTTAAATATATGAAAATTTCGTGATATTTGAAATTAAATAATAACAATAAATAATGAAAATTGTCCATTGTTGATTTTACATAGAAATAGTGACTGCAAATCTCTCTCACAAAAACTTAAAGCAGTTTTGGTGCAAAAAATTATTTTCCAAGCCAAAGTGCCAAAGTTTTATATTTATTTATTTAATTTGTTTAAAAAATCAACAATTGTTGTATTGTCACAAAATATGATTGAATATATATTATTTTCAAGAATATCTGCATCAATGCAGATGATAAAAGGAAAACCGCAAATTTCCAATTTGTGCAAAAAATTGTTTGTAACAATTCTGATTGTTAAAAATTTATGGATAATCTAACGAACAGTCACTCTCACTATAATTTAAATCAGTTTCAGCTAAGAACAAATGTTTTTTCAACCACAATTACGATATTTGGCTATTTGTTAATTTAATTTGTTTATAATGATTGAAACATACAATAATCAGATTATTTGTATTCTAGGCGTACTCTTGCGTTGATTCAAGATGATTTCCAGTATATGTAAGCCATTGTTGAAGAGTAAATAATAATTATGTGAAAAATGTTGATTTTCTCATACTTTGAGTAAACATACAATAAATAAACAAATCAAAATTCAAAAATCTATGATCAAGGTGCTTTTTGAAATTTAGTGCTCTTTAATTAACAAAAAAATCGCAAATCAGGGCAAAATTGAAGTCTGTAGACTTTTTTGAACGAAAAATATGCGTTGGTCCCACTTTGAGTGGGCCAAATGCAATTCGTGCGACAATTAGTGAGGACGGAGACGAAATTCATGTTTGCGTATTTTTGAAGGCCTGATTATGGTCATTTTATATAAAAAATGGACAATAAATTTTGTTACAACAAATTCTTGTAACTACACTACTCATTTGCATGATCTTTTTTATTAATTTTGTTCATGATACATTTTATTTTTTATTTAACAAAGCGTCCCGTCTTGCCCCGTGTAAGGGAAAAACAGGACGAAAACCTTTTTTTTTTAAATCAATAGAAAAAGTAGAACATGAAATTTTTTCAATGCAAAACAAATTTGTTCAGTACATTATTAGTTCTTTAAGGCACCTACATAGTTGAATGCAGGAAAAAAGTATTTCAGTATGAGAAAAAAAATCCTATAGCAAAATCGTCCCTTTTTGCCCCATGTTTCCCTACTCGAACTACATCTGAATTTCAAGAATAATCAATTAATTTATATTTACATTTGATTAACTTGAAACGTTTTTCATCAAAAATTTTCAGTTTTAGCTGCTTTTAAGGATTACTTATTTAGGTCTTGAAAACTGCATTGTAAAATTCTTTAAAATAAAAATGTAGGCTTGAAAACGAGGACCTGAAATTCAAGTTTTGCATTGTAGACGGAATTACGCATAATTGACAAAAATTGCAAAAATTCCCGAAAAAAATAAATTTACTGTCATTTTCCGGTCCAGAGGCCACCTTGATAATCATACACAATTCTTTGAAATCTTATTAAATGCCTCGGAATTTTTAAAAATTCCTTATATTTTTTCTAATTCTTTGAAAATTTAAAAACCCTTAAATGCTGTGAAATCCTGTTCAACATTTTTAAATGTTTAATATCTTTCAGAACTTCTTTAAGAATCCCTTGAAATTTTTGTAATCTTGCAATTTCTTGGAATCTTGCGAAATGTCATACATTTTTTCAAATTCCTTGAAATACTTTTAAATTTTGTTAATCCTTAGAGACCCCGGAGAACCTATAACAATTTTTAAAAACTTTTAAAGCCTTTAAAATCTTCTCAAGTCTTCAAAATTATGAAAACTTTTGAAATTTTAATTTTTCAGATGGCGGATATATTATTTTAGACAATGAGCGAAGAAGTTTGAAAATATATTTAAAGGCAAAGTGATAAATAGTGGCATTAATGAGCAATTTTCGAAAATAGTAGCATTAGTGTCATTTTTTCAAAATAGTAGTGAAATAGTTGCAAAGTTGCATCGTTAAAAAAAGTGTCAAAAAGTGTCAATAGTGTCGTGATTTCGAGACCTGAAACGGTAATATTTTTCTTTGAAATTAAAAATTCTACATTTCATTGGGTAATGCATTTGTGTAATTACGCTCCCTCGTGATTTTGTAATATTGTAATTTCTAACAGTGTTACTGCATTTTTGAATTATGTTTTATCGTAAATTTTCAAACATTCCATGCAGAGCTATGCCAACTTTTGTGAATTGTTTGAAATAAGAATCAACATCTTCCCTATTTGTACAGCCGTGTATTCATATCAGTTTTTATAATTCACTTTACGACCTTTGAGCGATGAACACATTTTTTATTTCCTTTGCTTTGACGTGTTTTATTATATTTGCTGAAAAATAAACTTCTGGCGCAATCATTTCTTGTAGCTGCATATTTCACTAAAAACTAAAAGAATCCCTGATTTTGAACTTTAACAATGTGAAAATTAATAGACTGAATTTTGAAAACATATAGATATTTGAAATATTGTTGAAAAAAATATGTTCCAATTTCATTTAATCATTTTTTGTTAAATATAAAATTGATTGAAATTTCAATATACAAATATTATCTCCCTTTCCCTAATAATTAAATATTCAAAATTGGTTGATTTTAGTTTTTCTCTCAAAAGTGATTATGATAGAAAATTAAATAGAGTTTTTATTTATATATACCGAAGATAACAAAAATTGAATGGTAAACTATTTTGTGATAAAATAATAATTTAGATATAATTTTTTCTTATAGAATTAGGACTTATTTGTTAAATCATAACCGTATCTAAACTTGTCTATACTTATCTATCTTATCAGCTATAAAAAAAAAAAAATTGATTAGCATTTCGAACTCGAAAGTTCATTGCCTCACTACCCGATTCGGGTAGTGTTTCTAGGTGGATAAATACTACCAGTGTGGGTCCACCACACCCACGACGGGTCAACAACACGCAGTATTCCCCGAACGGTCACCCATCCAAGTACTAACCGCGCCCAACACTGCTTAACTTCAGTGATCTAACGGGAACTGGTGTTTTCAGCGTGATATCGCCGTTGACTTGACTTGACTTGGTATCTTATCAGCTATATAATCGTTAATTGAACAAGAAATACACAACAGTTTTAAAATCTCATTTGTAGATTTTATTGTAATGCCGAATACAAATTCATAGTGAAAATCAAAAAAATATTTCAAGTTTAAGTTTTAGGTACAATATATCAAAAAAATATTTCAAGTTTCAGTTTTAGGTACAATATCCAGAACAAGACGGCTTCACTTCTTGATTTTGTTGTTGTTTATAATGCTTAGAACTTTTACATTTTTTGGGTTTGACGCATAAACCGGATTCATCTTCAATTAGATACCCAGGATTACATCTGCATCCTTCCACACATTCCTGTTGGAATAAACAAATTAAATACATATAGAATTAATAATTCCACAAGAAGGAAGTTTCAAAAAATCATATTTTAAACTTTATTAATTTTTATCTTTTTTTTATTTACGAAAAGTCTGAAAAATGTTATAAGAATTTTGTCTGAAATTCTTTGTGGGTGACTTTTGAAATATTTAGTCTAATTTTAGTTGACTCTCCGATATTTGAGATATAATTTAAATTTAGAACCTTTTAAAATTCTACTTACATCAATACAATATATATGAGACTGAATGTCTCGAGTGCTGCATTTCGGTGGACACTTTGATGCACATCCAGACCATTTTCCAAATCGTCCACAGCTTGATGTTTCTGGTAGAACTGAATTCAAAATTAAAATGATTAAATTCTTCATTTTTGATGAAATTCGACATTCGTAAATATATATAATGAATATTATCAATAATGCTAAATATTCTGAATTTAACAAAATATTTCTCATCTTAAAAGAAATGTTCCTACTTTTGCGTGAATTGTCTTCACAGTTTGCTACGGCTGATGCAACTATAGCGAAAAATAAAACAGGAAAAAAGGAAGACATTTTGGTAAATGTCTCTGAAATCGCAAATCAAACTGACACGTCTTGAATACTCGGAATCTGTTTTTATATTCCATTTTACAATCTTCGAGAGCTGAATTTAATTTACTTTGGCTTGACGTGTTTTATTATACTTTTGTATGAGAAAACTTGTGCAATGATTTCTTACAATCTTATGGCAGTATTTACCGACAATTTGCATAGCTATAAATTCATCTTTTTGAGTCATCATAAAAACGATAAATCTAATTTTTCTTAATTACTATAACAGCTTTTATAAAGTCCGCAATTTTCAATTTGTTTCATATTCTGAAAAAAATGACACTAATGACCCTAACTTTTGGTAAATTGCTCGCTGATGCATCTGTTTTTTTTTCTTTGCCTTTTAACATATTTTCACAATTCTTCGCTTATTGACTAAAATAACACATCCGCTATCTAAAAAATCAAATTATCAAAAGTTTTCATAATTCTGAAGATTTCAAGGTTTTCAAAAGTTTCAAAGAAATTTTAAGAGATATTACAAATTTGAAGTTCATTCATAGGATTTCAAAGTATTTAAGCAATTTGTAATTTTACAGGATTTCCAATTGTTTTACGGATTTACAAAATTTCAATGGATTTCAACAACATCTAGGAACTTATACGGATGTAATGGTATTTCATGGGGCCTCAGAGGATTTCAAAGATTTATAAATTTTTTAATGAATTTAAAAATATATAAAATATTCCAAAATGTTGTACAGGATTAATTAAGATTCGAGATATTTTGAAAATTTCAAAGAATATAGTGTCTTCAAAAAATACTGAGAAATTTAATGAGATTTCATAGAATCTTGTGGCATTATCAATGTGCCCACTGGACCGGGGACAGTGAAATTATTTACTTACTGGGAATTTTTTCAAATTTTTAAAAGAAAAAAATATCCAGTCAATTCGAATATCACCGATATTATATCAAATTACGTGAAGCAATTGAAAAAAGTTGAATTTCAGTATCTTTTCAATGTTAACAATTTGTTAACTTTTCAAATTATGATATCATTAAATTTACAATGTGTAATTATTAAATATTTTACATTCAAAATTTAGCGTGGATTTTTATATGTTAACCATAAACCTTGAATCTGTTAATTTTGTATGATTTAGAATTTAAATTTTGGTAGTGAAACGGCATTTAATTTCAAATCGTTAATTTGAAAAAGTGTTGAAAGCTTCCATTTTATACGTGTAAATTATTATTCAGCCTTTAAATACAAAATTTCTGAATTAAAAAGATTATAAGTTTGAAAGTCAAAAGTTTAAAATTCAAAGTAAGATTTCAGAAACTGTCAAGATTTTGAAGACTTCAAGGAATTTTACAATATTCTAAGAATTCAAAGGATTTTAAAAGAATTCAAGGGTTTTTGATAAATTTCAGTGAATATCAAAGGACTTTAACAATTTCAAGGAATTTCAAAACTCTAAAGGCATTATGAAGGATTTTAAGAAAAAAAAATGTCAACGATTTCAATAGATTTTCAAGGACCTAATTTTGTGGATTTCACGAGATTTCAGAAGGATTCAAAGATTTCATCATTTTTGAAAGATATTAATTAATTTCAATTTTTTAAAAGAATTTCGCATGATTTCGGAAAATTTCAAAAGATTTGAAAAAGGTATCCCGGATATTTGTGAATAGAAATTTTCCAAGTGAGCCTACGATTTTTGACGTTGAAAGGAAAAATAATAATAAATATTGGAAAACAATCTACTCATTATTATTAAGCCACATTTTAGAAACTTTTAAGAATAATGCATTTTCTTTATTTACAACGTACGATTGAACATTTCTGCATCGTTTGATTAACAAATTATTCTTTCCTAAACCATTTATGAAAAATTGATTACAATTTTAGGGGTTTTTGAAAAATGAATCCAATTAACAATAACATTCTCAAACTCGTGTTATTTGTTATTTTTGCCACTTCATATCATTTATTAATAAGCAAATGCTAATTTTTTCCCGTTCTACATACAGAATACAATTTTTTTTCTAAGTAATGGGAAGACTTTACGCTTAAGATTCAGAAATAGTTTTAACTTTTTTGTGCTGGCTCTTTGGGTTAATGATAAATGATATTATTTAGCTCTGCTCACCGCTTTATGCGGTTACTGCTCCACCGTAGTCTGGAATAGGAATTTACCGTTCCTAATCGTCCAAAGCTCGTATTTCTGCACCGATTTCAAAATATTTGTTTAGAAATCCGGCGAACAAGAAGTCGTCGGGGGCTGGACTGAACCCCCTGACGTTGGTGGTGGCGACACGAGCTATCCAGACTGACTCACTGCGCGCTGCGGAGCCGTTTGAGTTCTTCAGAGAGGTCATCTGGAGGGCGCTCAAAAGAGTGTCCCTAGATCAATGGCCAACATTCGAGACCTCTTTCTGTAGGAGAGGGGTCTTCGTATTAGTCACCCTGGAGATGGCAGCTAGGATTTTCACGTCGCCCATGAAATCTACTTATGACAGTGATTGTCGACCCACAAGAGTCTGAAAGGCTGGGGGACACACTGGTGGAACGGGAAACTCGAAGAGCTTCGCAGGGAAACCAGATAGAGCACCAGATGTGCCAGTACTGGCAAAACGGATGAACTATGGACCATATTTAAGATGATGTGGGATGAATACATGGGTGCAATACGTAAGGGAAAACAAAAAAGCTAGACCAACTTTTGCACAGACATCGAGAAAGAAGCAAAGGCAGCTAGACTGAACAAGCTGCTCTCTCGAAACCCGGATGCTATACTCGGCATCCTAAAATTGTCCGACGGGGGATACTCAGCGTCAAATGAAGAGAGCTGGGCTAACCTGATTCAGGCACATTTTCCGGGCTTCATAAGGTCTTGAAAAAAGGGGGCGACACCTTAGAAGCAATCAAAGCCGCCTGTGGGCCAGCTTGTTCCGAAACGGCGACTAACCAGCAAGATTGTTACAACCTCCAGGGTCAAGTGAGCTCTGAAGTCCTTACAAGTCTCCTGGTCTGGATGGCATATATCCAATCTTCTTACAGAGGGCTGGGGAGATCATTAAAAGGCCGCTCGTGAGAATTGATAGGACTACTCTGTCGCTGGGATATGTTCCAGAGGCACGGACAGGTACGAGAGAAGTCTTTACCCCGAAAGCAGGACGGATCGGTTATACTTCATCCAAGGATTTCCGTCTCATCAGTCATACATCTTTCCTACTAAAACAGTGGGAAGACTTGTGGATATATATAGTCGTGACAAGGTCTTATCAAGTAGGCCACTTCACAAGGAACAACCCGCCTATAGGGCTAGTCACTCGACCAAGACGGCCCTAACCGGAGCAGTATACCTAATCGATGGACAACTGAAGCAGAAAGGTCTCGAGATTGGAACCTTTATGGATATCGAAGGTGCCTTCAACTACACCTCCAGAGAGGTGATTAGGGTGGCCATGATTGCACATAGTGTGCCTATTGCAGTCGTGGAATGGACCTGCCACACGTTGGCCAGCAGGAAACTAACAATGACGAAGGGTGATGCCGCTTGATGTGTAACCATTGTCTCGAGCCCCTGCTGTGGTGCTTGGTAGTGAAAGAACTGCTTCATCTGCTCACGAGTCAGAGCTACCACATTATAGGCTAGGCGGACGATATACTGCTTATCGTGCGAGGCCAGCATCTGGATGCGCTGTTCGAAACAATGCAACAAGCACTAGGGATAGTGGATTCTTGGTACAAGAAGACTGGATTATCGGTCAATCCCAGTAAGACGGACGCGCTTGTATTCACCAGACGGTTTAAGTGAGGAACCACGAGTACACTGTAATTGGTGTGACAACAACTAGAAATCAAAGAACGAGCTGAATATCTAGGAGTCATCCTAGATAAAAAGCTCTCATGGAATGAGCACCTGTAGAACAAGTACAAAAAGCTAGTAGCAAGTCTATGGCTCTGTAGGAGAGCCATAAGGAAAATGTGGGCCTTGAAGCCGGAGATACTTATGTGGATCTACACAGCGATTCTGATACCCAGGCCAGTCTGGTGGAGCAGGGTCGAACTGTCCACTGTCCACATCGGGGCACTATCATAGTTGGAGCCCCTCCATTTCACCATCAAGGCCGTTGCTGCGAAAGCGACCTGGAGATTAAATATGTTGAATGGCGGAGAGATATCGACAGCAGTGCGAATCCCAATCGACATCGCGAGTAGGCGGACCTTGAGCATGCTCAGGGACAAAACGCCCACTTGCTATCTCTTCAACAAAAAGTATCGTGTTAGCCTATCCACGAAGGAGGAATGTGTTGACGGCGAAGCTCACATGCCTAGTGACGGGGACAAGTGGTTTATAGATGGCTCCAGAAATAGGCCGAAAGAAACAAGAAGCCGGCGTATATCATAGAAGGAGTGAAATGGGCTTCGCGATCCCGATGGGGTCCTACGCCACAGTCCTACAATCTGAGATTATGGCCATACTCCAGTGCACCTATAAGGCACAGGAGTATGGCAACAAAAGAAACATCTGTATCTGCTCATACAGCAGGACTGCTGTAATGGCCCTGAATGAAACAACGACACAGCGGCATTACAGGTAATGAGATATCGGACAGGCTAGCAAAACTACTAGCGAGATCAAACTTCACTGGGCTCGAGTCATTTGTAGGCATTTCCAGTAGGTTAGAAACTGAAGAAATCAACACTTGGCTGACCGAGGAACATCAAAATGAGTGGGAAATGGCCAGTGGCTGCAGACAGGTCAAAACACTCTTGGGTAAAGTCAACTAGACATGACGTGGCTTTACTTTGAAAAGTACAGAGTTGCACCGTTGCCTGGGATTGATAGTCTATCCTTCTCAGCCTCCGATGTGACTCGTATCCTGAAGATGGCTAAGAAATGAAAAGCGTCGGGTATGGGTTGGGTGCACAGCTTCTGGTACCAATACCTGGAGGTTCTCCACCCCGCCCTTGCTGGGGCCCTTCAAAACATTTTGGAGAACCGAGATCACTTGCCCTCTTTTATGATGAAGGGCGTAACGTATATCATACCCAAAAAGGTAGATGCTGGTAATCCTAGTGATTATCGATCAATCACCTGCCTCTCAACCCTCTACAAGTGTCTTACGGCTATCATTTCTGACTTTGTCTATAAATATTGTGAGAGAAACAAGGTCCTCTCCGAAGAACGAAAAGGTTGCTGTCGAGGCTCCCGTGGTTGCAAGGACCGAGTCACAATTGACAGTGTGGTTGCGTTGCATGCGAAACATCACCAACAGAACCAGCACATGTTCTACATTGACTTCCAACAGGCGTTTCCCATCATAACCAACGATTATTTACTTGAGGTGCTTAAGACATATAAGAACTGAGCGCGCGTCATCCCATTTTTTGATCTCGCTATGCACACGTGGTGTACAAGGATTAAATGTTTTAGTCGTGGGATGATGAGGGATACCCGATCCTTACCCATTGAACGAGGAATCTTCCAGGGTGATTCATTCAGCATACTATGGTTTTGTTTAGCATTGAACCCACTAATTTGAACACTGAACAACACGTCCAATGGGTTCAAAATTGAGGAGGGAGTGGCTGAGTCTTAAATCACTTACCACCTGTACATTGACGATATAGAGGTTTATGCAAGCTCAGAGTCGGAACTGAAGAGCTTACTCAACATTTTCTGCAGTTCTCCTATGACATCAGGATGTCTCCGGGTTTGGATAAATGCAGAAAGCGGAATTTGTCCCATGGGAATATAAATGCTCCACTGATACTGGACGACCACGCTCTGATTGAGGCGATGACTGATGAAGAATCGTACAGATATCTTGGCATACTGCTGGCGAGGAGTCCACTCCACTCTGCCATTAGAAAAGCCTCTTGATACTGCTTTTTCGGGTCGCTATAGTCGGATTCTGGCGTCTGGCCTCAGTGCGAAGAACATCACAAAGGCAATTAACATCCATGCCATTCGTCTCCTAATATACTCCTTTGGTTTGGTCACCTGGTTCATGATTGATCTTGAGAGGCTTAACAGAATCATCCTCGTGAAAATGTCTGAGCAGCGAATGCATCATGAAAGGACAGCTGTAGAGAGAATAGTTTTACCACGTAAGCTTAGAGGTTAAGGGATTTTGGATGCTCGTCGATTATGTGAATCTCATGTAAAGCAATTGCTCGAATATTTTCAAAACAGGTCTAACATCTCACTCTACAATCACATCTGTAGAGTTGACCTGTATGCCCCCTTAAAACTGGCAACTGTCGATTTCCAGAATATCAAGCAACACACCCAAACATTAGATCTTTCTTGCGTGAATAGTGATGCCTCAAACCTCTAGTTAAGGCGGGGAGAACTCTTTCTAGAAACGGAAGGATTTATCATTGCCATCCAGGACAGGGTAATTAGGACGAGGAAGTACCAAAAACACATCCTCAATATGGCGGCAGTTAGTGACGAATGCCGCCTTTGTGGAGATCCCAAAGAGAACATCGAGCACATCATTGATGGCTGTACGATGCTTGTCTCGCAAGAATACACGCGCAGACATAATGTTGTTGCTGGGATCATTCACCAAGATATTTCCCTGAACACTGGTTTATTAGAGAGATTTGAGCCTTACTGCAAATATAGTCTAGTTCAAGTACTAGAGAACGAACACCATCTCCTTCACTGGGACAGGACTATTCTGACTGACCATCAAGTAATAAACAATCGTCCAGATGTCCTCCTGTTAGATAAACGTACTCAACGAATGAATCCCAACGTACTTCAAATGAAATGATAAGATTTCAAGATATTTCAAAAGGTTTTAAAATGGAAATAATCAAATTAAAAAAAAATCTTCCAACATTTTTTTTCAATTACAAGGAATTTGAAGAGTTTTAAAAATTTGTAAGAATTTCCAAAGAATTTGGCAGGATTTCGGGAAACTTCAAAGGATTGAAAAACATCCAGGATACAAATGATATCTAAAAGATATAAAAGGATTTCACCAGATTTCTAGAGAATTTGACGGAAAAAATGGAGTGAAATTACAAGGGACATGTAGGAATTTCTGAAGATTCCAGGGAATTTAGAGATTTCAAGGGATTCCATTAGATTCAAAGGATTCTAACGGAATTCAAAAGAAAGTATAAGGTATCAGGGTATTCCATAGCATTTTAAAATTGAAATAAACATATTTAGAAAATAGTTTAGCATTTGATATCGAATTCCAAGGAATTCAATGAGTTAAAAATTTTTAAAAGTATTTTCTAAGAATTTCGGAAATTCTCAAAGGATTGCGAAAAAGTATCCAGGATATCAATGATATTTGAAAAATGTGAACTTTTAAGTGATTCTAACGGATTACTAAAGAACTTTGGAGAAAAAATGAATTGAAATGAATCAAGAGACTTGTAGAAATGTCTGAAGATTTCAGGGGTTTCGAAAGTTTTAAGGAATTCAACCAGATTTGAAGTATTCTAACAGATTTAAAAATAAATGATATGATTTCATGGGATTTCTCCGGAGATTAAGGGATGTAAAAAAATTGTCGATTTTTCCAGGGAGTTTGAGAGAATCTGAAAAACAGATTACTGTTTTGACTATCCTCAACAAGCCCGAGGCCTGACTGTCATTTCAAACTAGAAGTGTGTCAAATATTTTCTTGCGGCAGTACTTGCTTTTTTCTTGGTGGGGGGGATTGTCAATTCGCACCGGGCGCAAAAAAGGCTAGTTACGGCTCTGTATTTCACATGAGTTATCTTTTAGGGATCAGCAAATAAAAAGATGTAAAAATTTATGGAGATGATTAAGATCACCTGATACGTAGAAAAGCTGGCATCCTTGAAAATATTAAAATTACGAAAATTAGCATTTTTTCAGACATATTTTGCTGACGCGCAAGACTAAGACACTTTTCAATGAATTCTAAATTGCAAATCATAATTATACTTTTCTCATGCGCTATTTTTCCAAATTAGCATTTTTGTATACGTAATTGTTCTAAAACTAACAATAAAATAAACGCTACTGCGCGCGGGAAAAATTGCGTTGTCAATTAATAAGATACAAACATAAAACTATATTATTGTGATTTCAAGTATAAATGGTGCAGTTTTGTCACTTAAAAAAAATGAGTAGCAATGAATTTTAATTGTTCATTTTGAAACATTATTAAATTTAAAATGATTTAATTAATTTAGGAAGATTAATGTGGGAAGGGGCTTGGTGATTGGGAAAACTAATTCAAAAACATGCAGTTATTAATGCTTTTCCGAAATTTTTCAATTATTCTTCCATTTTTAATTTTTGAGATTTGAAGGATGAGAATCTTTTATTTCAAAAGCTATAAATGTGATATTATACCATTTTCCAGCAAATAAAATTTAAATTTCAATAAATAATTCAATTTTCAGTTTGAAAATTAATTTTCGAACAAAAAAAAACAAGATTTTTCCTTGGAAGAGATGACTCCACTCATGCTATGAAAAATTTTATTTCAACACATTTGAGCAATTTCGTTATTTTTCGTTTATTTTCGAAAAGGTTAAGACTTAAGTTTAGGCTTCTTCTTTATTTAAAAAATATTTGTTACCAATCAATAATTTCATTGTGTTGTTCAATTCCGAAGGTTTAAAATTGACCCCAAAGAGTTTCATGTATATTACCAATTGGATACGATTTCATTTTACACTTATGTTTTTCTAAACATCCTGAACATTAATTAACAAAACGAATCAACTTGAAAAACAGGAATAAGAAACAGAAGCATCTCTGCGAACCAAATTCATGCTGCGAGCGGAATGTATTATCATTAGCATTAGGATTGGAAGCTTTTGAATCGAAAAAGTACAATTTTTTATGTCTTATAATTTGAAATAAAAAGAAGGTTTTATGCAATTCTCGTTAAGAAATTTTATAATTTTGGTGGCTTCGAAGTCTACTTTATATCATTTTTACGGCTACTCCTTTTAATGCGTTACTATTTTGAATGTTTTATTTTGAAACAGTGTTTCAGAATAAAACGTATTAAGATCAAAAATCTTCAATAATAATAAATTTGTTTTGAACTTGACATTGACAAATGTTGAATGTTTTAATTTTTAGTTTACGGTTAGATGATTCGGAATAAAAAGAGTGCTGCTTTAATTTGGGGTTTGAATTTCAATGACCGGGAGGCATGTTTCAAATCAGAAGAAAAGAGGAAAATATCCCGGAATTTTTTTGCAATGTTTTAGCATTCATCCTAAAATATCAATTGGAAAATTCTCGCGCCCCACCCGCGCAAATCATGATAGCTGGTCGACTTAGTCATATGTACACAAGATACGATGAAGACCTTGACTTCGTAATATGCCGTCGAAATATGCGACTCTTTCCAATCTTTTCTTTCGTAAACTGTTTTATTCCGTTGTCAATTGCAAAAATTCATATTTCATTTATATTTCTCAAGATGTTCCTTATTTTTTGAAAAAACGCATGATAGATTGAAAATTAATGAAAATTCTTTTGTTTTGTTTGAGAACCCATTTTTTGAACTGCAAATTCAACTGATACATTTTTGATTAAAAATGTATAGTTTTTAGTTTGAAAATCAACCATTTGGTTGGAAGTTGACTTTTTTTCATTGAAAATTCAAATGTTTTTGTACAAAATTAATCTTTTGGCCTGAAAATTTATTTCTTGTATTGAAAATTCGTCTTTTTGTTTTGTAAATTCTATTGTTTTGGTAGAAAATTCAACTATTTGGTTAAAAATTCATATTTTCGGGGGGAAAATTCTACTATTTTGCAGAGCATTTGACTTTCTTGGGTTGAACATTTGTGTTTAGAATTCATATTTTTGGTTGAATTTAATTTTTCTTTAATTAAAGTTTATATATTATTTGTTTGAAATATCCACTATTATATTTTTCGTTAAGAATTAATCTTTTTTCATTGAAAATTCAACTACTAGGTTGAAAGTTGAACTAATTTGTTAAAGGTTCATTTTTTTATTGATGATTAATCATTTTTGTTGAAAATTCAAGTATTTTATTGGAAATTTAATTCTTTTGTAAAAAGTTCGAATAGTTTGTTAAAAAGTCATCTTTTTTGGTCGTAAATTTGATTGTTTTGTGGACAGTATTTTTTTATGTGCAAAATTCATTCTATGACATAGTTAATTCAACTATTCTGTTAAAATTTTTATTATCTGGTTAAAAATTTAATTATTTTGTGGAAAATCTAACTATTTTGTTGAAAATTGAATTATTTTGTTGAAAATTCATCTGTTTTGTTAAAAGGTCATCCCTATTGGTCGAAAATGTAACCATTTTGTTAGACATTCATCTTTTTAGATAGTAAATTCGTTCTTCTGGTTTGAATAATTCAACTGTTTTCTAAAAAATTTGTCTTGGCTTGAAAATTTTACTATTTGTTTGACATTGTTTTCTCTAATGAATAAAAAATATTTCTTGGTTTCAAAATTGGTTTCTTTGTGTAGAAACGTCATCTTCTTCGCTTATACGTGCATCTTTGTAATTCAAAATTAATCTGCTTTTGTGGAGGGTTCAACTATTATGTTTAAAATTAATCTTTTTTGGTTGAATTCAACTCTTTTTGATTTGAAATTAAAATTTTGTTTGGTTGAAACATCAACTATTACATTTTTTTGTTGAGAAATTATATTTTCTTGTTAAATTTAACTGCTTTTCATCAAAAAATAAAATCTTTAAATGGCTAAAGTATCAAATATTACATTTTTCTTTGACAATGAATCTTTTTTAGTTGCAAATTCAATTATTTTATTAAAAATTAAAATCTTTTGTTGAAAGTTTAATCGTTTTGTTATTTTGTTCAAAATGGGTCTCTTTTTGGTTAAGACTTAATCAGTTTTGTCGACGACTTTGACCAATTGGTTGAAAATTCAAACATTCAGACTTTTTTAATCAGATGTTTTAATCTGTTTTGTCGAAGACTTTGACCAATTGGTTGAAAATTCAAACATTCAGAAATTCATCTTTTTTTGGTAGAAAAGTTGTTGATTGTAAATTCATCTTCCTTGGTTGAAAATTCAACAATCTTCTGAAAAATTCGTCTTTATGGCTTGAAGATTCAACTATTTATTTTAAAAATGCAACTGTTTCTGGTTAGTGTTTGATCTATTTTGTTCAAGAATTCGACTGATTGGTTGAACATTCATCCATTTCAGTTGAAAATTAAACTATTTTGTTGAAAAATTGTCTCTTTCTCTCTAATTATAAAATATTTGATTGTAAATGCAACTGGTTGGTTGATAATAATTTTTTTCTTCCAAAATGCAACTCTTTGGTTAAATGTTGATCCTTTTAGGTTGAAAATTCAACGATTTTGTGAAAAAGACATCTTTTGTTTTCAAAAATTTGTCTTTTTGCATCCTTTTTCTTTTAAATTCGATAATTTGATTGAATATTCATCTTGCTAGATTAAAAATTCAACTGTTTGGTTAAAAATTCAAGTATTTTGTTGAAAATTCCTCTATTTTGTTTGAAATTTCAACTATTTGGTTGTAAATGCAACTATTTGGACTTGAAAGGAGGGAGGGTATTCATATTTGTGACGTCACCCTGGGAGGTTCAAGGTTTGTGTGATGATCTGTGACAAAAAGGAAATATCAAATGAAATTTCGACACGTCTTGATATCCGTTTTCACATTCTACTTTGCGACCATAGATTTTGTTTGTATTTACTTTGGCCTAATCACCTGCCACATGTTAAGTAATTGCTTTCATAAAGATAATTTTATTATTTTTCATGTGAGCGAGTATTAAAATTTAATTGAAATTAAAATTAAATTAGTAAAACTGAAACTGCGAGAAATTAATAAAATATCATTCTTACTTTCTGCATAAGAAAAGTTGTTTAAATGAGTGATTTATTTTAATCGAGTTTCTAAACTGAACACAATTGGTCATTTTGACATAATATAGAATTTCGTACCTGTAAGGGGCCATTCATGATTTACATAAGTTACTTCAACCATGTTATAGAATTTTCAACCAAAAAATTCGAATTCTCGGCACAAAATTTGATACATATTTAATATTTCAAACAAGAAAGAATTTTAATTTCGAATCAAAAACCGTTGAACTTAACCAAAAAAGACGAATTTTCAACAAAATAGTTGAATCCTCAACCTTAAAAGATTAACTCTCAACCAAACATGTTTAACCAAAAAAGATTAATTTTCATATCAAAAAGACGAATTTTCGACAAGAGTTCAATTTTCACCGCCAATAACAAGTTTTCAGTCAAAAAAGATGAAAATTGTATTCAAAAATGTTAAATTTTCAAGCAAAAACGGCGACTTTTCTATAAAACAGGTCAATTTTAAACAGAATAATTCAATTTACAGCCAGAAAGTAGAATTTTCAAACAAGAAAATTCATTTTCTACTAAAAAAGACGGATTCTCCACAGAATACGTCAATTTTAAATCAATTAGTTGAATTTTAAACTGAAAAAGATGATTTTCTAACCAAATATAGAACAGTTAAGAATTTATTTTAAAAAGAATACTTTTCAATGAAAAAACGAATTTTCTACTAATAAGTTGAATTAGCTACCAAATAGTTCAATTTTATACCAAAGCCTTAAACCAAAAAGATGAATTTTTTACAAAACAGATGAATTTTGAATCCCAAAATATGAATTTGCAACAAAAAAGTTAATTCTGAAACAAACAGTTAAAATTTCAACCAAACAGTTGAATCTACAATCAGAAAAATTAATTTTTGAACAGAAAAAAACGAATTTTCATCGAAGCAGCTCAATTTTGAACCAAAATTAAGAATCTTCGACCATAAATGAATTTTTAAGAAATCAGTTCAACTTCCAACGAAAGAGTTGAATTTTCAAACCTAATAAGATGAATTTTTAACAAAAAATGTAATAGCTGATATCTTAGCCGAAACAGATTTCAATATTTAATAAAAACTAGTTGAATTCAAGCAAAAAAGGCAAATTTTAAAGAAAATACTTGCATCCTCAACTAAAAAAGATTAATTTTTAACCAAACAGATTTTAGCTCGAAAAATTTATTTTCTACAATAACAGTCTCATTTTTAACCAGACACTTACATTTTGAACCAAAAAAGCTAAAATTTCTCATTTTTATACCAAAAGGGCGAATGTTTAATAAAATGATTGAATTTTCAACGAACTTATTGAATTTTCAAGACAAAAAGACGAAATATTGACAAAACAGTTGCATTTTTATCTAAGAAGAATGAACTTTTAACAAAATCGTTGAATTGTCAGCAAAATAATAATTTTTGAACCAAATAATACCGCTTTTGACAAATAAAGCGGAATTATTAACCAGAAATTTATTAGGAGACTTTTCAACAGGAAAAAATACTTTTGATAAAAAATAGTTCGATTTTGTTTCTGCGTTCTATTAATTTTGTTCACATTTAAGTGGAATAAAGAGGAGAAGGTGAAAGACTGTGAACCCTGAAATAAATAAAAAGAAATCTTGATAATTTATATACTGAAGAATATTTAACGCCCTGAAGAAATCATGAAATTGTACTTTTGTAAAACTAAATACTTAATGTATAGAATTCCTGAAGATAAAACATAATTGAGTTTTGGACGTTGGATAGGATTTTGAATTTGATTTTGATCTAATTTAAAATTCCCAAATTTCAACTAAATACTTATTGTTATTAACATATTTTATTTTCTAGGATTAATTTCATCGAGTTTCAACGTTTATTTATTTAATAGAGTTCATATTTTATACGTATTTTCGTATCCTAAGTTTATAAAATCTTAGTAAATATATCATATTAAATATTATTTTATTATATATTATTATATATGATTATATTTTATTAATATTAATTAAAAATTTTTAAACCAATTCCGTCGTATATTTTAATAATAAAATGAGCATTGATCCATGAATTAGGAATGATCAAATATTATATTGTTTAAAGAATGATAGAGTACAACAATGAGCAGAATATCTTGTGTAACTACAAGTATCTCTTGCATCAGTATTTACTTAAAATTGGAACAGCGAGAAATAATTCAATCGCATTCTTCATTGCTATATGAGAATTAATATTTATTCTCTTCGACGTATCATATAAATTAGGAAAATATTTGTATTGAGTTTTTAAAACACGCATATACTCTAAACTACGTATTGAATAAAGAATGATCCCGTGTTATATTGTTTAAACATTGGTCAAGTAAAAATTGAACCACTAGAGATTAGTACACAAAATAATCATTGATATAGTGAAAATGTTTACTTATTCGATAGTGAAAAACCATTAATTGCTTAATGAAAATATATTAATTTATTTACGGCTCCATGCATTAATTAAAATTTAAAAAAGCCCATGGAAATGGGAAAAGTGAAAAGTTTAATAAAATAACGCGATTGTGTGATATTTTTAACTGTATTGAAAAAATAAGAAGGCCATGTTGTAAAAATTATTGTAAATAGGCTACGTCACCTCTGCCAAACATAACATATTTACAATTTATTGATTCAGAATGCGAAAACAGGAATTATTTGCGCACTTTATCTATTTTACCTCACGTTGTTTACGTTAAAGAAATCTCACAAAAGCATTACAAAATAAATCAATAAAACAGCACACCTGTTACACGCATCGAAAGCAATCGATAAGAAAAGTTTACTAAATAATAAAATTATTAACTAAAATCATGAAAGAATTCGTCAATATTTTCACGAAATGACTAATAAAATAAACTGCTAATTTTTTATTATACGATTAGTGAAATGTTAAACTATGAATATCTCCTTAACCAAGCACTCAATTATCAATTTAATTAATAAGATTACAATTTATCCAGAGATGGAGAGATTAAAACAAAAAAGTCTTTTAAACATATGTATTTACTTATTCTACCAAAAATTTAATAGAAGTATACGACTCTTTCTTTACCGATTGCAATTTTCACCTTTTCTAATAATACTCAACAATTTTAACTGCAATATCTTTATTAATTTCTAATAAGTTTTTCTGGCAAATATAATTAAAAATATGTTTGCTTTTTTTTTTGCTGAAGATTATCAACAGAAATGTATCACTGATTTTTCAAAGAATCTTACGGAACTCACATTTCTTTACTGTTGACTTGGAAATATATACTTCTTGTATTTAAGTGAAAAAATTCCTGGGTAGAATAATTGTTGCTGGCACTAAAAATGTAAAAAAAAGCATTCAATTGATTCATTTTTAAAGAAATGAAACTTTTCTTGTGAGAAAGTAGTTAGAAAATTTCTAAATTATTTAATTTTTTTTACAATTTATTACGGATTAGTATTATTACTATCAACCTGAACGTAGAAATAGGGATTTTGATTTTATTAGATAAAATATATATTTATTTTTCAATTACAAAATAATATGAAATTATATTTATCAAAATTGAAAAAAATGCATTTGTTCGAAAAAAATAAATATACCTGAAAATTAGGGTTATTTCTATGTTAATTTTCTAGTATGATAATGTTATATGAAATATTTGATACTTTTCATCTTTTACTAGAAATGTAATCAGAACATATTTAATCGTAAGAAATTGGAATAGGTAACGAGAGAATATCTGCCAATAATTTTATTTGATGATGAGTTAACCCAATAATTTTTTGCCTATTTGAACAAAAATGAGAATCTTCCACAAAAATGCCCCAAGATCATACAGTGATTTTCTCGACATTCAAAGTTTTTTAAGAAGGCATAATCAAAACGCTACAAAAAAATGTATGAAAGAAATCTTTGTAAATATATAATATAATATATATTATATTTTGATGAATGATTATTTCATAATATGTTATTGTAAATAATAATATTGTAAATACGTTAATTTTGTCGAACATTTGTCAATCATTTCTAATAAAGAAAAAATATATCACAACATCTCAATTATCCTTTTTTTTAACTTAGATGTAAATAGTGTCACCTATAAAAATATTTAAATTCTAAAAAATAACAAAAACAAACTTTAAAGTCTTTTTAGATTTCTTCAATTGAAAAAAATTAATAAAGTTTCTTTGGTCTATAGTGTGATTATATTATGAAACAAAATGACCTTTCTGCGTCTATTATGTAACTTTTCGACTTAAAGGCATTTACATAATTATAAAAATATATTAAATGTTTGAATCAAATAAAAAATTTACATATTACACGTTTTTTGAACAAATGTAAAATTGTAAAAGAAATATTCTTATCTGATCCGACTCTGAACCATTGCTGTAAAATTTGTTGCATCTCAATTTGAACAATGACAATTTTTATTGTGCCTTAAATAATAAAACAGTTTTCGAAGATCAAAGTTTATATAAATTATACATTCATCTCGATAGGTATAGTATGTAATTATTGTAAATAATGAAAACACAAAACAGTTTCAATCTCGTTTGTTAGTTTATTGTAATGTAAAACATGAAATCGCAGTACACAACAAAATTTGAATTACAGTGACTTTTGGTCCAGCTGGCTGATTTTATGCTTGTTCCTTTCTTTTAAGTCATAATTTGTTTTAATTTTCGGATGTTTTCTTATGATTTTCTTATTTTTCTTACAGTCTTTAGGTAAAACGCATGTACCACCAATCGAGTCGTCAATTATAAAACCAGGATCGCATTGGCAACGAGCTGTAACAACAATCTGTCGAAACGAACAAAATAAATCAGCTATTTAAAATAAGAAATATCTTTAAAAACTATTTGATACTGTAAATTGGAACTATTATAATTATATTTGAAAGTGTTACTGCATTTTTTAAATCATATTTTCTTACTTTTTATACTCATTTTTAATGATTTTTTGATTGTCTTATCATATATATTTTGAAGTTGAATACTTTAAAGTTTTTAAAAATCAACTTACATTTGTACAATCATCTATCATTTCGATGTTGTAATCGCTGCATTGCTTCCAACAATCCGATCCATAACTTCTCATTATTCCATATCTTCCACAGTCTGCAAGTGGTGGTGGTCGAAAACCTCCATTAGATGCTGTTAGAACTGTATTCAAAATGTAATGAAATTAAATGAGCAGACCAATTCGTACTTTTTACATCTTCATTTTTTAATTTGCTAAATGAATGAATCGATTTTAAATATTTCTTTATGAATTATCTACTTACGCGGCGAACTTTCTGCGACAGTTGCAATTGCGATGAGAAATAAAGGAGTGTAAATGGCAAACATTTTATTACCTTTCTTCAAAATTTCAAGTACAACTGATACACCTTGTAGTGGTGTAAATTTTTTTTACTTAGTTTCCTTTGAAGTGTTTTATTATATTTGTAGAAAGATATACTTCCAGTGTGTAATAATATCTTGCAACAGTATTTGACTGAAATAAGCTGAGTCACTTATTTTTAAATTTACCAGTGTATATTACTAATTAGACTCAACTATGCAAGACTTGGTCAGGAATCGTACTTAAATTACGTAAAAGTTCGGGGACGGAAGAGTTCGAGCGATTTTGTTACGATTGGTTACGATAAGTGTGAGGAGGTCCTTCATTCATGTACATACAGAAATTTAATTCGAATTTAAATTTACGCGCCGAAGAAACCTGATGAGAGAAAAACGAACCTAGCCAGCAATAATTTTTTTTTTAAGTCAAGTAATTTTATTAGGCATTTTCACTTCATAGTCAGCTAACTTTACTTCATTAACTGCTAACGGGAAAACAATGGAACAAATCCATGAGATTCAGTACATTTTTGCCCGATTTTGCTAATAATAATAATTTAAGGACTATTTAATAAAATAATATAATCATAATGATAATTATTATTATGATTATAAAGTGAAAATATCTAATTGGTCAGGGAACAATCAAGGATTTAGAAAAGCAGAATAAATTTGAATTTTTTCAATTTTAATTTGAAATTGTTTTATTCTGTTCATAAAAGATTCAAGGTTAGAAATGTTACAAATTTAATATTCTGGCCTTCGATTATTGATGATCAGGGAAAATAAAAAACATAAAAAATTGGTCAGGAAAAAAATAGGGAATTTTGAAAATGAAGTTTTGCGGTAAGCCTGATGTAATATTCTTGTTAGTTATTTATTTGCCTTGTATTTATATTTATGTATTTTTTGCAGTTGCTTCCTTCTGAAGATTATCTTTCTAGTTATAAATTTTATTATTTGTTCAAGAGTTTAACAATTTTGTTAAAAAGTCATCCATCTTGGTTGAAAATTCAATTGTTTTGTTGGAAATACGTTTTTTTTAGATTGAAAATTCAACTATTATCGTAGAAAAAATACATGTTTAAAATTCATATTTAGGTGTTCAAAAGTCAATTAAAATCTTTTTTAGATGAAAATTCAAATCACTTTTTTTGAAGGTTGTCTTTTTAATTTAAAAATTCATCTATTTTAGTATAAATTGAATCTTTCTTGAATAAAAATGCAACTGTTTCGTTAAAAATTTAAAAACGTTGTTCAAAAAGTCATTCTCTTTGGTTGACAAATCAACTTTTTTTGTAGAAAATTTACTTGTTGTTTAAAAATCCATATTGAGGTGTTGAAAAGTCAAATGAAATTTTTTTTGGATGAAAATTCAACAATTTTGTCTGAAAATCTGTCTTTTGAATTAAAAAATTTATCTATTTCAGCAGAAATTGCATCTCTCTTGGATGAAAATGCAACTGCTTGTTATAAAATTCAACAATTTTGTTGAAGTCATCCTTTTTGGTCGCAAAATTTCAAATATTCCAAACAAAATTCACTTGTTGCTTGAAATTCATATTTTGGCGTTGAAAAGTCAACTAAAATCTCTTTTGGATGAAAATTCCACTATTTTTTGGAAAGTTTTTCTTTTTAATTTAAAAATTCATCTTTTTTAGAAGGAATTGCATTTTTCTTAGATAAGAATACAACTGTTTGGTTAAGAATTCAACAATTTTTTTAAAAAGTCATTCTTTTTGGTCGAAAATTCAACTATTTTGTGAAAAATTCGTCTTATTGGGCTGAAAATTGAAGTATCTTCATAGAAAAAATACTTCTTATTCAAAACACATATTCTGATTTTAAAAGTCAAACTCAAATCTTTTCTTGATGAAAAATCAAATATTTTTTTGTTGAAAATTTGTCTTTTTGATTTATTTATCTGTTTTAGTAGAAATTACATCTTTCTTGGATAAAAACGTAACTGTTTTGTTGAAAATTAATCTTTTTCACTTGCAGATTCAACTTTTTTCTTTGAAAATTTTGGTTGGACCACTTTGTTTTTCTTTCATGACTGAACGTTTCATTTTTTTTAAATGAAATTTTATCTTTTTAGTTGAAACATCAACTATTACACTTTTTCTCCAGAATTAATCTTTTTAGGTTGAAAATTCAATTATTCTGTTATAAATTTAATTATTTTGTTGAAAATTAAATTAATCTTTTGAAAAGTTATCTTTTATGGTAGAAAAGGCTTTTTTTGTTTAAAATAAATAAATAAATTTGTAAATTTCAAATTTGTATCTAAAATATTTTTAATGATATAGGATATATATTTATAATTACTAAAGCGAAGGGGCAAGGGATGATTTCTTTCGATTGCGATAACGATAGTGCCCGAAAATGCGGCGACAACTTTTATGCTAGATCTTCAATCTGGCCTGGCTGTATCGTTTCTCATACATAAAATACAATTTTTTATTAATAATTAGATGTTCCAGTGAATTGTTTAAACAATTTCTTATTGTTTATAGGAATTTTCTCTTAGAATGGATTTATGAAGTCGCGATTTTTTTTTAGTTTTTCAAGTTTTTCCAACTTACCAGTCAGAGCGAGACAATAATCAATCAAATTCAACAGAGATAATTATTTAAGCTATTAATCACTATTTATAATAATATTCTTCCAGAATAATGCTAGGAAGTTGCAGTTTTTTCTAAAATTATCCACTTTTTGTCCACTTTTCAGTTAAAGTGATGTAATAATAATTTCATGTTTAAGAAAATAATGTCTCAAATTTATTATTATTGCTTATAATTATCTTTTACTATATTGATATTATATAGTTTCGCTTTTTTGAATGAAATTTGTAAATTTTTATCCACTTTTCACTTACTGAGAGTTGTATCAAATATAAATTGATATAATTAATAGTAAAAGTAGACAAAAAATAATGTTCAGTTTTTTATATTATTCTGTTCAGTTATTAAGTGATAAATATGGAGAAAAAAATTTGATTGTAATTTAATAACTAATGCGTTTTGAAAAAAAATAATTTGTTTGTATGCATTAATGTTGTTGTGTAAAATAGGTAGTTACATAATAAAAACGCAAAAGGGTTTCAATCTCAGTTGTTACTTTATTGTAAGGTTAAACATAAAATCAGAGTAAACAACAATATTCCGATTGGCCCAGCAACAAATACATATTTGGTCCTAGTGGATTTAGTTAAATTTCTTTCAACTTGTAGTTCAAAAAAGAATTAAATAAAAATCCCAGTCTGATAATTATGATGAACTTTGGTCCTCAGGAATTGTTTTATCTTTTTTCTTTTCTCCTGAATCATGATTTTTTTTATTCTTAGATGATTTCTTATGACTTTCTTTATTCTTGGAATTTCTCTTGCAGCGTTCGGGTAAAACGCATTTATGATCAGCCTCGTCATCAATTATATAACCATCGTGGCATAGGCATTGAGCTGAACCACAAACCTGTTGAAACAAACAAAATAAATTAGTTGTATAAAACCATAAGTCTCAAACACGATTTAAAATCGTTATTTTATAATATTTTAATTTTCTCGAAAAGTGTTACTGCGTTTTCTAAATCATGTGTTTTTACTTCTCAATTCCATTTCAACTGATTCATTGATTCTCTACTGGCATATTTTGTTTAAATACTTTGTTTAAATTAAAAAAAAACTTACTGCCAGACAACCTTCATCCCAACTGCGGTCATAACTGCTACATTTGGCCCAACACTCTGACCCACAATATTCAAGTACACCATATTTTCCACATACAGAATCTTCCGGTTGTGGAGGTTGTCCTCTCAAATCTATATTTCAAATTTAATTTCATTAAATTAAGAAATGAATTCGTATACTGTAACAGTTAAATGAATGTTGCTATTTTGAATATATCTCTATGAATTATCTACTTACAATTAAAACTTTTGGCGACAGTTGCGATGGAGACGAAAAATAAAAGAGTAAAAATTGTAGACATTTTAGTAGCTTTGTCAAAAATTTCAAATAAAACTGACACGTCTTGTAGAGCAATCCGTTTTTATATTGTACCTGACGATTTCCGAGAGCTGACAATTTTTCTCTTTGCTTTGCTTTGACGTGTTTTATTATATTTGTAGGAAGATGAACTTTTAGTTTAGTAACTTCTTGCGTCAGGTTCGATAGAGAACCCGAACACATCTTTGGATTCGTCTCCGATATATCTCGATGTAACTAATTTTAAAATCATTTTCAAACAAATGCATCATTTTTAATGTTCTGCACCTTTCATAAACTAATAGATTAATTGCACAAGAACTTCAAGTATATAATAGCGATGTGAATAGTAGCTATAAAGGTTAATATAATATTTAATATAATAGTATTTTTTTGTGCACATGAAAGTTTAGGTGGTTGTGCTCTGTAAGCATCTCAACCACTGTCCTCATGTCTTTCTTGGGTAATCCCAGGATTTCCCTGAATTGGTTCATCCTGCACGTATAGCCCAGGATGGCTTTCGCCCGGCGGCAAACCTGGGTTTGTTCCCAGTATTCTCGATGCTTCGTTTGGATCCAACTTTTGATGGTCAACCCGATGCAGCAAGATGCTAGTCCCAGTACCGTTACCAGTCCTCGGTATTCACTTGCTGCGCCACTTTTTGCTAACTGATACGCTTTTTCGTTGCCCTTGATCCCTGTGTGACCAGGAACCCATATGAGGGCCACGTTATTCTTTTATGCAACTTGGTTGAATGCCCTTTTGCATTCACAAACCAGCTTTTATGTTATATCTAGTTTTCCAACTGCAGTTCATGTCACTTGGCTGTCCGAGCAGATTGTAATCTGCCTACCAGCAGCGTTTGCACCTATTATTTTTTCAGTTAAGCCAAGGATGTATAGGACCTCCGTCTGAAAGACGGTGAGGTCAATATCCCCCTTCTTCCTACGCTGTCATAGATTCCTCCTCCTGAACTTCTCATGCCTTTGGAGCCGCCTGTGTACCAGATTTCCCCTTGGAGGAGCAGCTTACCATTTGCTTTCCACATATCCCTGCTTGGGATGCCTGAAAAGCGTGCTGCCCTTTGTGCAGCCGGGGGAGGGGGCTAAAATCACCTCATCCCTGAAGTATTTCTCGACCAGTTTCTCTAGCATCTTCAGAATGAATGACGTTAAATTGATAGGCCGGAAATCTCCAGCAGCAGTGTAGCCCTTCTTCCAAGGTTTTGGAAGGAAGGCCACTCTGCCGTGCTTCCATGCAAATGGCACGTGTTTAGGGGCAATGCTTATCCTAAATAGTTATAGTTTAGTCAGTGAGGGGAAGACAAAATCCATGCCCTTTTGTAAGAGAATTGGATATACGCTATCCGCCCTCGATGATTTAAAGGGCAGGTGGACCCAATAACCCATTTCACCTTCTTGATATCAACGACCTTAGCGGCAAGTTTCCAATCAACCTTCTCCCTCTAGCGGCCTCAGCCTTCCTCCTCTAAGTCGATTTGAGTTCGCTGAAAACATGGGAAGTGGACTTCCATCAGGTGATTCAACGTTTCTGCTTTGTCTTTGGTGGGTACTCACCATTCTGCTCATCTCCTAGACCTAATGGTACTTGTAGGGAATTTTTTTCTTTGTTGAAATCAGAGCCCTTCGCAGAAAATTCGCGGCGTGCTGTAACTCATCTACCCCACCGTGGTTTGTTGGAAATTCCACATGCCTGCCTTTGAGTTCCTCTTTATATGAGTCCCAAAGTGTATTCCTGGGGTTTTTGATATTTGTAACCGCTGGGTTTCCTAGGGCTAAATGGAAGACGATCTATTTGTGGTCCCTAGGGAGAGTTCTTAGTTGAAATTAGCACTGCTTTGTTAATTCATATGAAACAGTAAGATTTTACCAAACCCCTTCCCCCCAAATAATCTTAAATAATTTTTGGATGAGACCTAAATAAATTCACGAAATAAATTTAGTCGGCAAAAATTAGGTAAGATAGGAAGGTGTTCAAAACTTACGGACCCTAGCAATAGGGAGGAGCGCGGTTCAAAGTTTCAGAACCAAACTTTACATAATTTAGGCAAGACACCTTACATGAAAAACTAGCTGTGAATTCGATTTCGAGTGTTTCCACTTTGTTTGTAT
>CAKNXH010002365.1:686280-704616 GCA_932178445.1 Andricus quercusramuli | reverse complement strand
TTTTAAATTTGTACTTATCAAAATCGATTAAAAGTTTGTATATTATGCATATATATTACGAATTGTCCGAATTTAATGCAAGAAATTGCGAGGAATTAGAAAAATAAAGTATCGCCCCGTGCCACTGTTATTATTGATTGGCGACGGGGCACGGGGCCTTTATTTTTCTAATTCCTCGCAATTTCTTGCATTAAATTCGGACAATTCGTAATATATATGCATAATATACAAACTTTTAATCGATTTTGATAAGTACAAATTTAAAACGTAAATTTCTTCCTTTTTGTGAGAAAATGTATTTGATTGCGAAACGATTTCACTTGAATTCAGGGTGAATTCAGGTGATTGCAGAGTGATTGAACTTGATTTGACGTGATTGCAAGGTGAATTCGGGTGATTTCAGAGTGATTGCACTTGATTTCACGTGATTGCAGGGTGAATTCAGAGGATTGCAGAGTGATGGTAAGTGATTGCAAGTGATTGCAAGTGACTGCAAGTGATTGTAAGTAATTGCAAGCGATTGTGAGTGATTGCAAGTGGTTGTTAGTGATTGCAAATGATTTCACGGTGATTTCAAGTGATTGCAAAGTGATTGCAAAGTGATTGCAATAACGTTGTACACCGATTGCAGGAGTTATGTACCCCTCGATACCCGTACATATAATTTTCAAATCTTGGAGAAAGTGGTAAAAAAATGTTTGACCATGCTCTAAATTTTTTAATTTTCATCCAAATTGTCCAGCTAAAGAACTTGACCTTCATTTTAGGACACTTAAGGCGAAGACCAAAGACTTTGTATTATTTTCACGGTGTTTCAATTTAAACACAGAAATCTCTTTAGGTCCAAAAATATGATGGTATACTTCATTGAGTTGAACTTAAAAATAATCCTAGAAAAGTATTTTATGTTCGTATTTCATAAAAGACTAACTTGATGAGAATTATGTTCAAATTTTGTATTTATATCCATATTTTTTATGAATAAAACCATATTTGAAAATTAATGTTATTCATTCCACCGTCATGGATGCAGTATGGTAGAAAAGATGGTTAGAATACTATCAATTTAAATAGTGGCAAGTCATTTATTAATTGCTCTAGTAGAAATTTCTGCTAATAAATTAGTAAGGAATTTGTCTCCGAATTGGTAGACAACTATTAATAATTGGTAGAAACGCTTTTCAAAGCAATTAGCATACAGATTCGAATCAATTAAGTCGACAAACTGCATTTAAAAATGTAATTGAAACTACATAGATATTGTATTGCATTATTATATTTACCAATGGAGCTGAAGAAAACGAATAAGGTTAGAAGCAGAGTACCAATTAAGATCCTCATTTTCTCTACGGGAGCAAACATATAATTCGATAATTTTTTGAATAGTTTAACTAATGCATGATATGTTTCATTCGAGTATATATACTCAAGCTGTTATCTCATTTGTCCTTGTAAATTATTCCACGCCCAGATATTTGTAAGACGGATTGAAGCGGCAACCAAGATGATTTTTTTAAAGATATTTGTCAGTATCGCAGTGTTGAAACACATACATGCAATTAGGACGCTGCAAACGATCCTTGGAATAGTAAATAACATCTTTATTCCTCATATAAAAATAAACAGATTAATACACATAAATTATGGCCGAAACTGTGCGTCACTTTGACTATCAGTAAGACAGCGGGACATAAAATTCGGTATGATTCACAATTCCTTAAAAAAAGGATGAATTAGATTTTGCAAGTGATATGTTCAAGCTCCACGGTTTTGTAATCTTCTTGTATTTATATATTATATTTTTACTCGGAGTACGAACAAAATTACATTGATCAGAAAATAATTTCTAAAGTTCATTCAGATATGGCTTATCTATGATATGAATCGTCTTGGATCGAGGCTGTATGTCTAATAAAACACAAATAATTTATTTATTGATTCATTAATTCAATTTTTATATACACATGCAATGAAAAATGGGCAGATGTCGTTATACATTAATCAACAGAATAATATTCTTATAGATTAACCTAAATTTTATTAAAATATGAGACATATGGATATAAAGGAAATGTTAAGAGTAACGAAAAATTGAAGCCTCGACCATGATAGAGTTATTCAAAACTATGTTCATAGTATGAGGAGAGATTCCTGCCCAAGAATTTTTTTCTTCTGAGGTATAGTATACAGGGTGTCTCAGACCACCCATCCACCCCTTCTAAAATCTGAAATACCTGTTGAAATTGAAAGTTCAGTACCTCCTAATAGTTAGTGGACCGTGCCCGATCGATTGGAGCTATTTTCAAATTTCGGCTCCCACATGAAGTGGCCTATTCGGACCGGAAGTCATTTTTTTGAATGAAATTACATATTTTTCTCTATTTATTTCGATTTTACGGTGAAAAGTGAGTAACTTTCGTGGAAAATGTTTTTCTCTAAATTGTCGTTTTTCACCTGAAAATGCCTTCCGAAATTTTACTGTTACCCTGAGTGAGAGAAGTCCAAAATGCGCAGAGCATCAGGAAAAAAAATAATAGAATTTTTTTAAAATAATTTTTTTAATTCCTCTTGCTCTATCAGTCGAAGGGTATTCCGATGTGTATCCCTGAATATTTTATTTCAAAATTCCGAAAGCTGACTGGCTGAGCACGAGTTAACGTGAAAAACGAACGACGGCTAAGTTAGACTTCAGAAAGCATTTTGGGGTGGAAAACAACGAATTCAGAAGAAAAATTTTCCCTTAAAAGTTGCTCACTTTTTACCGTAGAATGAAAATCGATAAGGAAAAATATGTCATTCCTTTAAAAAATGATTTCCCGTCTAAACGGGCCCTCATAAGATCTTTATAACTCTCTTTCTTTTCTTTCTCCTTGGCTGTGATGTTTTTTTCAGCTGGTGCCGAAAATTCGATAACGAACATGGTTTGTTTCTCGAAGTCAAGGAGAACTATGTCAGGCCTCGAGTGCGCAATAGAAAAAATTGTCAAGAATATGAAGTTCCAGTATATACGGCACTTCTCACTTTCGACAATTGACTCTATTTCCCTAGGAGCGTTTAGCGGAGCGGTATTTGGGCCAATTCCGTAAGAGTGACAGATATGGTAATGAAGCACCCTTTGTGTCGCATTGTACCTTTGGATGTAGGTCGTTCCCGCATGAGTTGGACAACTAGATAGTATGTGTCCTAGATGCTCGGGGTGTGCATGACACGCTTTGCAGCTATCATCGGGAATATCTTGGCTCAAAATGTGGCGACGGTACGCTAGAGTGGAAATGACACCGTTTTGGCATGCCAAAATGAAACCCTCCGTGCCCAACTTCAATCCGGATGATTTAAGGAAAGCATACGTTAGCTCATACGACATCAACTGATCCTCCACATTTCTGTGGAAGATGCCGTGCATCCTCTTGTCGAGGATCTCTTCGCGGAAGATTTTCTCCTGTGCTTTCTTAATCCGGGCCTTCAGAAGTCAGTATTCAAGATGGAGAAGATTTGATGCATTTTGCTCACCCCTGGTATTTATTTCAAGGGCGTGTGCGCAAAGCAGCCTCCTCCGCTGCTTTGTACAGAAACGCCCCTTGGCCCGCTTCTTCATGTTTCCTGACCATTTTAAGAAGAGGGTCTTGTCCATTTGCAACTATATGTGCTGTACCCAGAATAATCATGTTGTGAAGACATTCAAGATTCAGTATTCCGCGACCACATAAGCGGCGTGATATGTAAAGTCGCGAAACAGAAGACTTAAGGTGCATGCTTTTATACATGTGCAAAACCCTTCGCGTCCCGATATCAAGGGATCTGAGCTCGTCCTTCGTCCATGGAACCACTCCAAATGAATAGAGTACTACCGGGACGGCAAACATGTTCGCTGCAGATACTTTGTTCTTAGCCGACAGTTCAGAAGACCAAATCTGCCTGATGAGACGTTTGTATCTGCTTCGGAGAGTATCCTTTATAGATGTCACGTCCTGAACGCGGCTATGTGGCACGCCCAGTTATGTAAAGGTCTCTCCAGCTCTAAGGTGTCGTATAGCGCTTCTGTCGACGAGCTCAGGGTCTTCGGGGATGCCATTAAGTTTTCCGTTCTTCAAATTAACCGTGGCGCATTTCTCTAACCCGATCTCCATTCCAATCTCTTGAGTGTACCCTTTGACAATTTTTAGAGCTTGATGTAGTTTCTCTTTATTTCTAGCATAGATCTTGAGATCGTCCATGCAAAATACATGAGTGACCTTATGCTTCCGATCTCCAGGTTTGCCACAGAGTTATCCTTCGGAATTACGAAGTTTGAGAGACAGTGGCAATAATGTGAGGCAAAAGAGAAGAGGGCTCATGGTGTCGCCCTTAAACACACCTCTCTGAAAGGTGACACGTTAGTGATCACACGATGTTTTCCAGATGAGAGAGTAAATCTGGTTTTCAAAAGCGGAATTAATCTCTCTATTCGCCTCACGATGTGTCGATGAACCTTTAAGCTTTCCAACAGACAGATGATAAGTCTATGGGAGGTTGGATCGAAAGCTTTCCGGTAATCAATCCAGGCCATCGATAGGGATCGCTGATAGGATGCTGCGTCTTTACAAACACATCTATCGATGAGCAGGTTCTCCCGACATCCTGCTACTCCTTTCTTTGAGTCGCGTTGTTCATACATCTCTCGCCACACAGGTCCAATTGTTCGAAGAATCCTATCATTTAGGATAGCTGTGAAGATCTTCTACAGTGTGTTCAGACAAGTTATTGGCCTGTAATTCTTAGGGTCAGCTAAGTGACCCGTCTTCGGCAGGAGCACTGTGCGCCCTTCCACCAACAACTCCGGAATAGAAAACTTCTTCCACCAGAAGGTCTTGATACCATCTGGACCCGGAGCGGAATAGTTCTTCATGCCTCTTAATACGTTTTTCACCTCCGCGGAAGTGATAGGTGGGCATTCCTCCTCAGTTGTTATGATGGCATTGCGTAGCTCCTTGAAGCTATTTATGTTCTTTGAGTCTTCTTGAGGTGGATGTTGGACCTCGTAGACTTCTCTCCAAAATGTTTCGACCTCCACTGTTTCGGGCGGATGGTCGATAGTAACTGGAGGGTCTTGGAAGAGTCGAGATGGGTCAGACAAAAAGGGTTGATTCTCTCTGACCCACCTCTCCCTCCGCTCTAGACTTCTCTTAGCGTTAGATAGTACTCGCATTCTGTCAACAATAAGCTGCCTGATGGTCAGTAGCTTTGACTTGTTGATTGTGTGATGACGGATCCGCAGTTCGCACACGAACTTTCGAACCTTGGCTGTCAAAGTCCTGCCAGATTTTATGTAGTCAATTACACACTGAATGCGGGACGCGTACTGTCTTGCCCAGCTTATCTGTGTGCTGAGTTGATATATTCGTCTTTGGTCTTATGATCAACCGCTGATTTTGTTTTACGGTGTGCATCTACCAAAGTTCTCGCTGCACTGTATACACCACAATTGATTGTCCAGAGGTCGGATTCTTCGGAAAAATCTTCACTTGGACAACTGTGCACGTGCACAGATAGTACTTGGACAACTGTGCACGTCGAAATTTCAACGTGCACAGTTGCCACTTGGATAACTGTGCACATGCACAGTTGTCCGTCTGACCAACGATATGCACAGTTGTTCATCTGGCTACCGACGTGCACAGTTGGGCACGTGCAAATTTGCTACGTGCAAAGTTGATCCCACCCCCTAATTCTTAGTGTGTATTTGGAGGAATCTACACGGCTGACACCTAAAGAACAAAAGACTTCTGAAATCCTAACTATATTAATTTCATCGTTTGGTGACAAATTTTGGAGGAAATGGAATAATATTGGGAAAAGAATTAAAAACAATAGTTTTTTTTGTTCCATAGACCCATGTAATATCTTATTCCTTCAAATACACACTAAGAATTAGGGATCGAATTTTCTTGCCCATGATATTATATCCGTATCATGAATCTACAATTCTAAATATATTCTTAACCTTCTGACATAATTCTTTGCCACTATCTCAAGATTGAATAATGCAAATATAGTTACCAGCTTATACGATTAAAGTGCCTTGGTACTTCAGAAACTGATTTAATATTTCTTAGTGACAGTGCTAAACTGATGAATAAGTCAACAAAATAAAATTATAAAAACAAAAATTACGTGGATAGGTACTGGAAATCCGTACTGAGTAGTATCATTTTTCGTAACAAATGAATGTCTTTCAAAGTTTTCAAAAAATGTTCAGGAGAAATTAAATTTTGATTTTTTTTTGTAAATCTCATCTTGTGTTAAACACTTTGCCTAATCAAACTCTTCTCCTATTTGACGAAAACCTAAATTCCTATTCTCGTAAACCAAAAACTAAATTTTGGATATCAAAAATAATTCTATTTCTGGCGGGCCGAAAAGACACCATAAATTTTGATAGTTTTTTTTATACCACTGGAAATAACTTATCATTTCAGGAATATTAAAATTAATTGACTCTCCACAAGTCCTTTGAGAACACGGAAAAGCTTTTTGAAAATATATCCATTTGAAATTTGTAGGAATGATGGAGCAAAAACCTCCCCAAAGTTGGTATCATATAAAACAAAATTCTACCAATTACAGCATCATCAAAATTAAGACTAATCACTCCAAAGCCGTATTAAATAGACAAAAATTCCTTCTTTTGCTTCTGTAGAGAAAAACAAGGTTTCGAAAAGCAGTTTGAAAAATGTATATGGTTGCGATTAAGAAATTAAAGATGTTTTTGCATGAAAGTGTTCTACACATACCAAAATTATTTAAAAAATTTTATTTGCGAACAAACATAATATGAATCATTTTTATCTGTTTCAATTTTTTCAAAAAAAAAATATATATTTCCTGTTTAAAAATGAATTAACGAAGTTATTCTTCCAATAGAATTAATCAATTTGTACATATGGTCTAATAAGAAAGAATTGAATTCAGATGTCAGAGAATAATCATTTCATTTGTCAATTTCATAACTAACGTACATTTCGACCTTTTATTGTAGGTCTTTTTCAAAGGTAAATAGAACCTATGTCAAATTAATGTAATCAAAAATTATAAATCGGTACAAAATTTTAGAATTATGGTTAAGAAAGTGATACACAAAATTTTACCTTTGGTAATATCGAGAAACCCAAAAACATTTTGATTCGTTTTTTGTGATTCCAAATTCCTCTTTTTTATTAAATCAAACTTTTTCACACGTCTCGAAAATGTATACTTCGGAATCTTTAAGTGGGGAACTATCTCGGAGTAACCCCGGCATGGCTAGAGGCAGCGACTTAGGTGAACCTGCGTGCGACGCTGATGCGGGAGGGGGGGGGGGGGGTCGAACCAAACGGTTAAACCTCAACAAGCTAAATTATCGGAAGCTGCTAAGAAGGGTTTCAGATGCCAATTGGTTATTGATAGCAAAGACCCACCAAGACCAGGAAAGCTGTTGGCTTGAATTCTTGATAAATTTGTGGAACCAAAAGCAGCACTTAAGACGATAGCATTCCAAAATCCGACCTTTAAAACAGAAGGATGGAAGCTTATTGATGATCAGGCGTGTATAAAGCCTCAGGAAGTTGGGCTGCAGGTCTCACTATACGTTGAAGAATATCAAATTGAAGATCCTCTCAAAAGCCAAAGTTGCACTTGAAGACAGAGCTCCAGATCTGTTTTCGGAGGATGTGGAGGAGAGAACTGGAAGCTAAATTGGGCACTAGATGTCCCTATTAGAATCTGCATTTAAACCAAATTAACCTTGAACACGCTTAATGAGCATCTGCTATCTTAGCCGGACGTTTAGCAGCGGAACAACGGAGCATTCCTTTATGATAGATCCGTTAAAACACCTAGGGCAGTTTTCCATGTCAGAGGTCATATTTACTTTAATGGATGACCAAGATTGTATTCTAGAAACTTGGTGATAATAAAGATCGAGCACTATTTAGGAGACACGCGCCAAACTATAGTGATTTGATCAGCGTATCTATAATTTGACTCCCAGGGCCGACCATCATCTGAGAAGTGAAGAAATCTGGAAGACTAGTGCTGTACTGAAGGATGACTATTGCTCATCGGATGTGATGCTAACGCACAATATTCGACTTGGGATACAAGTAGTAATAACTCCAACTATAGGGGTGAGTTTTTTGAGATTACCTTTTAACTACCACAACACTTTACTTAACTTAACAACACTTGAATATAGTGCTTTGAGAAAATTCTCCTTCAAAATAGAAACTTCACTGCTCAAAATGACCTCATAGGCATTAAGGTTCCTGAGGATGATCAAATTCCTAAACCTCATAATTTATTTTATCACAGAAAAAGTCTCCATTTTGCTGCCCTGGAAGTTCCCATTCGATTTCGGCCAGCTCTGCTTTCTTCTAACACACGATTGTCTTATTGTAAAAATAAATATTATGTTCTTTCCTCAAGAGGTGCGCGATCTCTTTGGTAAAGCGCTTATTCTTAAGCAGCAGGAGTTAATATAATCTCTATCATTAAAAAAATTTGTTCCGGTTCTGATCCAATGATACTGGCCAGATGTTTCAACCAAGCGGAGAAGTCCATCTCCACTTACTGATTTGTAGAGCTTACTGGGCCACCACTTCTTAATATCGTTGTGCGAGCGGAATTAAAATCAATTATCTTGCAGTCTTTTCTCGCAGGTATCAATTTCTCTCTCATAGAAGTTGTTGTTTCTGGAAAATTTTTGGTCTCACGACCTTAATGTGTCTAGTGTGTTTCTTTGAAGCATTGGAGCAACCCACTTCAAAAATGGTATTTCAAGGCCTCACTCAGCCACGAGAGCATGAAAGTATGCGCTGAAAACTTCATTAGGTAAATTTAACCATTTTCTGATCACTTTTCTTATGATCTTATTAACAATTTTCACTGCTTCAATTAGAACGTTCCCGAAAGCGCGCTAGTGAAATACATTCGGTATAATGAAGCATCTGAGAGTGGAAAGCCGCTATCGTGGCTCAAGAAGTCATTTGGTAAGTCCCTCCAAGTCCAGCCCAATTATCTCGATTGGCCCACTTTCTTGCGCCCTGCCGAGGTGCACGGTATTTCTAGATACCTCCAGATATCCTAACGAGGCATTCTTGCTAGTTCTCATTGCCCTACGCCAAAGCGTGTTAATTTAACTATTTCCTAGTGGTCAGAAGCCCAAAATGAAACTTCCACCGATGTTAATGGACATTCCACAACGGGATAAAATGCATTGTAACCGATCAACCGAAGAATGTAGGCCACGCACAGTTTGTGCGTAGACGCTAACGTCATATACAAAGGCACTAGTCTTCTTTTCACAAACTTTACTGCAACATCAGCGGAAAGACTTCTTAAAAGTCTGTGCCTCAGTAGGTTGAAAATAAGCGAGGATAATAAGATAGTATGGGATAGTAGATCACTTTGCCTATCTCCTCGTTTGGGGCTTATTCGGTCAGAAGTCCAGCTCTGACTGAAGGGAACGCCTTAGCCGAATCAGTTGATACCATATATAGGAGTTTGAGAGACAGATGGTGTTATCGCAGAATCATGTTCAACTCGAAGACATTATCTCTGCAGCCGTCAATATGTGTCAACTTCCTCTGACGCTCGTCAATGGGTATAGCGCCATTTAATCCTTTTGTGAGTATATGTACGATGGAAGGTCCCTTTTTTGGTATGGAAGTTATGGGATATGCTAATAAACTTCTGATAGCCTTTCATAACAAATGTAGAGATTGGACATGCGTGAAATGACCGTCTTTGTAAATTTACTAATGCCTTGTTCGATGAAGCGTTTGTCCAGCTCCTGTTTTTGTTGATAGCTTGCATGTTTTAATCTCTTGCATTGTGATCAGTTTTAAAATGTCCTTCACCTCTTCCTCAGTATATGGAAATATCGGTGCCGCATCTGAAACATGTATTAGGTCGTTCATCCAGTAGTATTTCGTGATCCTATTAGGCGGCTGTGTGGCAGTCGAGGGCCTACCTAGGATGTTGTTAATGCTCCTCTTCGGACCTTTATTCCAGAGAATCTTAAATTTAGCCTCGTCTTGTCACCGCTCTTTTCTCTCTGCCATGGAAACTTATGGCTGAGGTGATCTGATGTTCAGATGTTAGGTTCCTGTAAATAAGACCTTCTTGCCACCGTCTTTCAAGTTGAGGTATGACTCGCTGGTCTTCGCTTACCTCTTTGATGATCTCTTGGACCCCCTTGTTACATCGCATCTACGATGGTCCTTTATGAATCTCCTCTTCACTCGGTTTCCCAAACCAGCCACATGCAGCTCTGCTTCTTTTCTAGCATACATACGTTCTTCTTCAGGAGTTCATGTCTTCCCTGTCAGTACCACATACACCAGCTGATGTTTGCACTGTAAGTGTCTCTGACAAGTGTATTCGCCGAGTCCAATCTTGATGGAAAAACGGCGATCACACTAAGAAAATCACAGTAAAATGGGAGCAGATCTTGTGCTAGACCAGGATTACCTACAACTACAAGAGGATGACCAGTGGATCGACCTTGAATATCCAAGCCTTTGTTTTATGAAGTGTACACTGCTAATGTCAGACAAACGGGTAGTTAACTCGAGTGTCCCAGTACCTTGACCCATGAATCTACCTTGTGACAGGGAGAGAAGCGGAGTTGCTAATTCCGAAGGGGTCCACAACACAGAATGATATTCATGACTCCCGCCATTTCAAATGAAGTGGGTTAAATGATAGATATTATATTACATTATTACATTTACTAATATAATAAAAAAAACAGCGAGGTGAAGAGCAGAACTCCAATTAAGATTCATATTTTCTCTACAGGAGCAAACGGATTATTGCATAATTTTTTGAATAAGTCATAATTACTTTCGCCGTTTACCCGTATATATCATGAATCACCAACGCAATCAAGGCAATAAAAGGCAATCAAGTGATCTGATAAGAGTAAATGCTTTATTTCACATATTGGGCAAAGGACGATTGTTTACCCCACCATCCATAGACTGGGTTACAGCCAAGTGCATGATGTGGGGGCTACATTGACTTAAATAATAAGAGAATAGCATCAGTTGATAAGTACATATGTATATCTGAGTAGCCTATTAATTAGTCACAGACAGATAGATGAGGAGTTAGATAGCCGCATACACGAGGGCAAAAACGTTATTGGTAGAGCAGGGTCGATTTTCAGAAGTAGAAATATAACAAAGGAAGATAAAATGGCAATACATAATTCTATATTTGTACCGGCTGTGATATACGGTAGCGAGACATGGACCTGTCAAGAAAAGAACAGGAGGACAGGAGAGACACTAGTTGACATATGGGTAAGAAATCAGTTAAGACAGTTCGGACATGTTGGAAAAATGAAAGATGAAGGACTAACGAAACAAGTGCATAAAGGTAAATTAAATAGCAGTATGGCCAGAGGCAGACCGTGGAAAGAATGGTTACAATGTGTGAATGAGATCTTAATCTGAAGAGACATAAGAAGCCACAGAAACACGAGAGCTTGCATGAAAAACGGCATGCACGTGCAGGAAGCTAGAGGAGTATGGTCAGGACAGAAGAGTGTGGCGATTAATAGATGATAAAAAGAGTGCCAGTAGAATGAATAACGCCTGAAACGAAAGACCTTGGATACTGTTCAGCCTGAGTGGGGAACCTCACATGACGACCGTGTGAGGCTCTTCATTCGCGTTGATCGCTACAGAGATTGATCAGCAACCTGGGTCGGAGCAGTGATGTGGAACGAACTTGTTATTTAAATAAATAACACAGGAATTCAAGATCAATCTGAAAAATCAATACCTCCTTCTCACATTACTCTCTTCCTCGTCGATTGAGTCATGCCTATCCCGAAAGGGAAATGGCTCAATGGTATAAAAAATGATTTTCACCCCACCATCTACAGAATTGATTACAGACAACTGCATGATAGGGGGCTACAGCTTCAGGTGGGATCTGAACCACTAAAAACTCGAAAAAAGTTCACTGAAAAATTTCCAGTGATATCAGCTCAAGGATCGAACTCCGGACATGTACCGAGTAGTCTGAGCGCCTAATCGGTAGAGCCACAGAGCCTCTAACGTCTACAACTTATTGATATTACTATTTTTCTGCCATTTTTGGTTGTAGGGTATTACAAGGTGCTCAATTTTATAGAATATCACAGCAATAGTATGGTTTCGGTTGCACAGATTTACTGGAATATATTTGTCACCCATATGCATTGAACGAACATCATCATTGGCTCCTATTATAGCTTCTACCACTCTCTGTTTCTACTACTGGAATGGTCCGGTATTTCGGGTTATCACTTGTAGAACTTTATTATTTTCTCATGTCTTGTAAAAAATAGGACCATATTGCCAAGAAATAGTCTTAAGCAAACGACGAAGCATGCGTCCGATTCTGTATGGTGTCTTGATTGGATAGGTTTTAGTCCTTGCGTCTGTGAACTTAATTCTATACGAAGAAATAGAAGTGGATGAATTTTAGTAACTTAAATACTTAATATGAAAATGCCTTTTTTTCGACAACTTAAAATATCGTGCATTCGGATCCATTGAAACCATCTGTTCCAGCGATTTGTAACTCTTATTTTATATCTGAAGGTAAAATAATGTTTTCAAAAAACGCTCATGTTCAGTGCTAAGAGCCGGAAACAGAATGATTCGCAGAAACAGAATGGACCACGATAGACCACCACAAAATAAGAGCCAAATGACATTTATTACAAGGTAATTTCTTACTTCAGCAACAATTCATCTATGTTATAAATCGTCTTAAATCGAAAGTTATACGTAATTTACTCTTGTACAAGAAAATGGCATACCCAGTTTTTGATTTTTTTCTTTTTTTTCTTAATGCATAGGGAAAATTTTAACTTAAACTCTGGTTGAATCAACCCCAGAATTTGTTGTTAGTTCGTATTTCAGCAGAACTTGTTTTTGAGGTGATCTTTGTAGTTCAAAGTGCGGAGTTGAAGAATATGAGTCAAGGAAAATTTATTTTCCATAAACTTCCATTCAATAGGACCACACTTTGTCTAAGTTTGAGCCCGATCGATTTTTCGGTTTGGGAAGTTGAAAAATAATGCCTCAAATGTACTTATCTATGAACTTCTTTTTGCAAACAAATCTCAACCTTATTGGTGTAAGATGCAAATTCTACAACTGTACATCATTCTTTGGACATGTGTATCTTAATATTACAATTAGAAACTTAGAAATTCTTTTGTGTAAAGTGAGCATACGGATTGAAATCTTATAAAACGTCGCATCAGAATTTTATTGTGGGTACATAAACTTATATAATTATTTCTTCCAGATAAGAGTTTTACGTAATTAAATATAATCCAATGTCAGATGTTCTATTGAGCTATTTTGCGTATAACTAATATTAAGGTATTCCGTTGGTTAGGAAAGTAATTTTCACGAATAAAGTAGCTTGTACAGTGGTTATGTTCAAAACTTAAAGTTCATATTATCAGGATTAGGTATTCATAACTTCCCATAGCACCGGGATAATGTATTTGGCTACAGACAGTTCCCAAATGCTTATGATTTCTGGTATTTTCTAGGTTTCATAAATTATTCTTATTGACAATTAATTCAAACCATAGTTTCGAAACCATCTTAAATAAATCAAATTAACTTAAAAAAAAATTGGTGAGGCCTAATTTGTGTCAATATATATGCAGGGTCTTGAGTTCATGTTAAGATCTTTCAGTTCGAGTGTGCGAATATAAAAAATATTTTCATAGGTTCAATATATGGAAAAAATTTAATTTCTTGTGATTTTTACTATTTTCTGTCCTTTTACTTGAGTGGGCCGAAAGAGCGGAATTTTGTATGAAGTGGATACTACATAGGGGCTTATATTATCATAGGATATAACTTTTGCCATTTTCAGACCCTTCCGAAAAGGAAACACCAATTTTTTTCGGTACACCCTAATGCACGTCGATACACATGCCAAACCCTTAATTATTTTTGAAGCAAATCGGACTAAAAGAAAAACTTTCAGCATAGTTGCCTAAAAAATTTAATTTTCTTCTTTGTCTAATTTTTTAACACTCATAAAAAACAACATATTATGAATATAACAATTTTTAGAAATTCTATTTTTTACGCTCTCAAGTAATTTAGGACAATATTCATCGATGCATATTACAAATTTCTTCTGTAATTTTCATGACCCTACGAATAAGTATTTTTGAGTTTATTTTAGTTACGGTACTTAATAACTCTCGATACATCAATTGATCAATTCGCACAACCTGTGAGGCATGTACTCGCCACCGTATTTAAGCATCGCAGCGCTAATACTTTCTACACCAGCAGCCTCGCCCTTTTTGAAGCTTTTAATTACATCTCCAACATCAGTGATACAGACTTCTTCAATTGGGTTTTCTATTGCATTATGTTCTATGCCGCAGTTCTGTTGCCCTATATCTTCACCTCCTAATCATTCTTTAAAAGAATTTTTCAAAGCGTCTACTATCCCGTCCGTATTGTATAGCATTTCACCTTTGCGGTTTAATAGTTTGATGGTACCTTTACAGCCTTTTTGTATTTTCTTCTCTTTTTCCGTTCTGATTTCATCTTCACTTTCCTTGAATAGTCGTTTAACTTTCCTCTTGTTGTGTCTGTAATCATTTTTAAGTCTATTTCTCTCCTCATCGCTAATACCTGTGATGTTCTACGTTCTCTTGTACGCTTCTTTCTTTTCTTGTTGGGCTGCTTCAATTTCATCATTCCACCATGCATCACCAGATTTTCTCCCCACAACCGCCGTACCACATACTTCGGTCACAGTGTTAACAATGATATCCCGTAACATAGTCCAAGCGCTATCCATATCTTTATTGCTTCTAAGCGCCTCTCAAGTTGCCTTATCTATGCGTTCGTTTATCTTATTCCGAATATCTATTCGCACCTCTGGTTTCTGTAAATTTTCAATCTTGCTTCGCGTTTGTTTCGTTTAACTTGATTCTGCAAAATGGAATGGAAGTGGATGAATTTTAGTACCTAAAATATAAAACATGAAAATGTTGTTTTTTTATTTAAAATTTTTATTCTGTCTACGGAAAACCATTTGTAACTTTTTTGTTTGATTTATAGAGGAAATATGAAAAATTAAATTCTTATGATCAGCAAAAAGGGCCTGGAAAATCCTGTCGGAAATGCATATATATAATAGGGAAATGAGAATATCGGAATGAATTTTTTTCATCAAAAGATTAGATATTTGTGATAAAAGTGCGCAAAGTAGGTGATTGTGTGCAAATGTGAATTTTGCAACATAATCCGGAGGCTCCAAGCATGAGTCGGTGGTTAACGCACGAGCGAAGCAAGTGCGAAAACGTAGACGAGTGCGTCGAGCCGCAGGCGAATGATGCAATCACACGAGTTAGCAATCACTTATGCGCACGTGTATTACACGCTATTTTTTGCATCGCAGTCCGAAAAAATTGTTTTAGGAGGAGGTAACGAAAAATACTAATTTTATATCAAATATCTGATTTAAAGAGTTAGAATTCATCAATTCATCAATGAATTCGTATTTGGCATGCTTGGATTTTCTTCTTCGAACGGCTGTTGCCTCTGGAAATTTCATCTCTGCCTCGACATCATTTGCCAAATCAGTAGCTTGAGATTGATACTCTAAAAAAACTTCGTCTGTTCGTTTTTTATTGAAAAATGATTGAATGTTTTCAATTATTTCAATACTTTCTGCAAGGTCTAAATTTGGATCTTGCAACAATTTACTAACGTAATTAATCTATAAGAGAATGTCATTCCATACCACAACGGAACATACGAACTTGAAGGTTACAATCTTTCTAGTTGAACATATAGCTTTGTGACGCACTGCTATATCATAATATACTTCAGATATTTCTACAAAACTGTCATAAATATCACCTAAGTGATACCATAAAGGTTTAACAGCATCTGTTCTAATAGGAAATCGCGTATCTGATAACGGTTTCAAACTAATATTAGCAAGAAAGGATTTCAAAATGTCCCACCTTTTCGTTGATATGGGAAAAACACATACAATTCTTGTACAATATTGAAAAAATCGACGGTCTCATAATTTACTTTAGCCGCGTCATTAACAACAAGATTTAGAGTGTGTGGGTTACAAGGAAAAAAATGCTCTTGGGTTTAAATTAAAAATTCTTGCCTGAACCCCTTTGTTTTTACCACGCATATTAGCTCCATTGTCATAACTTCGTCCCCGAATATCCTCTATGTTCAATTCAAAATCTGTAAGTTTTGTTAGCACAAATTCTGTTAAACCTTTACCCGTAGTGTCACAAATTTGAGAGAAGCCAATGAAATCTTCACGAATATCAAAATTTCGTTCCTCCGAATTTATTTCGACAAAGCGAATAATAAAAGTAACTTGTTCCTTGTGACTTACATCGGGTGTACAACTGTACAATCCACGATTATACTATAATACTTAGCTTTTCTAATTTTGGTCAAAATTACTTTTATACGCCGCAGGCATGATTCGGGCGTATTACGTGCCTGTTTTCAGGAACTTAAGTAGCCCTTTATGGGTCACTGGTGGAGCAGTACAATAATAGCCTCATTATTGTACTCAGAGCCACTGCGTAATAGGGTGCAATGTGTGCGGGGCACACGGGCGGCCAAGTTTGACTCTTGGTGGGGGTGGCCAAACTGCACTGAATATGAAGGGTTTGATCGTTAACAGGCGACTAATCTCTTAACCCAATAAAGTTTCTAAGTGGGCCTTTTCTCGTGCCTTTGTCTTCTGGGATTTTCCCCTCGATCTTCCCTGAATTTTCGTCTGGAACCCATTTCTTCCTAGTAATAAAGGATTTCTAGGTTCAGGAATATTAGAATGTAGACTTTATGATGGCCATTACATATATACTAATCCTTGAGACCCTTTAAAAATGTATCCGTAATCTTCCCGCAAAAAGCATTTCTTGGACAAATAAATGCTGTAAATTTACGAAATCGAAAGTAGAACTAGGTGGAATAATTTTTCTTTTAATTTTTTTACGCAAAAAATGTTTGAATACCGAAATATGTATAATTGTATATGCACTCTTCAACACACTCCGAAAAATGTTTAATTAAATCAATTAAAATCTTGTTGAATCAAATAAATAAATGCATCGCTATACATATAACTAAAATTTTGGGACATATTTTCGCCGCTCTTGCTATATTTGGTGTCCTCGAACGGAAACGTGATAACAATAATTTTGAATTTTCACTCAAACATTGTTTCAAAAACCATGCTCTTAAATTAAATTACATGAAACTTACATTTTTTATATTTCTTCATACACCATACACGCCGTATACGAAATTTTGAGAAAAAAAAATGATGAATGAAAATGGTTTTGTTCTATTTATATTATTATTCTAGGAGACATTTTTTCGCCGCCCTTGCCATATTTGGTGTCCTGGAACGGAACCGTGATAACAATAATTTTGAATTTGTACTCAAACATGTTTCGAAGACCAGGCGTTTCAATTAAATTACATAAAAGTTACGTTTTCAAAATTTCTCCTTGCAAAATCCTTTACGGAGAAAATTTCTTTTGAATTCTTATTATATGAAGGGGAGACCACCCTACAGTAGATAATCATTAATTTAAAATACTAATTCAAGTAAAATAATTATTTGATGTATTTAATAGTTCAGACGCGATACGTATTAATATATTATAATAAGAATTTATTATTTGACTTATAGTTGTGCTTATAATTAATAATTATCTACTGTAGGATCATTATCTATTGTAGGATGGTCTCCCCTAAATAATGTAAATAATGTGTAGAATTATAATGTCAGTGATATCAATAATGTAGTAAATAATATTAATAATTATAATATATATAGAATTATATATATATAATATTATATTAATAATAATCTCTGATCGATATTGTGGATTTCCATTATTCACAGTACGTGTGATTGAATTTCTCAACGGATCGATAATTATAACCTCCGATGATAATACAGATTCCTATTTAAATATTAATAATGTTAACAATATTAATAATGGTTGAATAAAAAAAGAGCATATGTATGTATAAAATGTGTTTTTTATTCTTTTTTAAAGAAAAGGGAAAGGGTGGGGGAATGGTGGGGGGCGGCGGCAAAAAATTTTGCACACGGGCGGCCAAATGTATAGCGCCGGCTCTGATTGTACTGTACAATAATGGGGCCATTATTGTACTGCTCCCACCACTATTCACTATCCATTATAGTCCGCGTATCATTGGAGCATTGAAGAAATACTTATCGTACATGATAAACCCACAGATAAAGGGGGAGGTA
>CAKNXH010002365.1:657301-686180 GCA_932178445.1 Andricus quercusramuli | reverse complement strand
AATTTTCAAAAATATCCAAAATTTTCATATTTTTCAAAAATTTTAAGACGAACAAATATCAACCGGCTTAGTAAAAATCTTGTTAACCGGCGCTAAAAGTGAATTGTACCGATTCGACTCGCCACGTCAGACCTCCCTTGTGATACATGATAATCGGGGGCAAAAAACTTGCAAATTATGCCCTTAGTGTATAAAGTATAATGTGCACCATGGAACTACGTCGGTCATTACGCCTTGTGTGTTTGCAATACTCGTCTCCACCTCGCGCTTCGCGCTCGTCTACGACTTGTATTCCAAACGCACACGCGGCGTATAATGACCGACTTAAGTTCCTTGGCGCACAATGTACTATTATTATACAGTCAGCTACCAATAATTCTATTATTTAATTTTGAATGTCATTACCTAAATTCGTAATCATACACGAACCCTGCTTTTGCTATATAACTCATTAATTTATGTGCTGACTTTCCTGAACACTTTTTAAAGCTTGCCTCCAACTTTATGTATAAAAGAAAACACCACTTAGAACTTGCATTGTCTTTATAGGATGACGAATACCTGTATATTGAAAACTAACTTGCTTCAGTTTCATTTGAGCTTTTCTGGCAAACCTAATCATAACTGCTTTGAGTACGATTTGGAATTAGGTAGGGGTTGGTAAGCACTAAGCACCTTTTGGTTTTCCTCACGCTGGAAAGCTGTATAGAAAATTGATAGTAGGGCAATAAAGTCTTAAAAAATACGCATACTCTACTTTCAATTGGTCCAAATTGCTATTTAAGTGAGATAATGAATCTGCCAAACGTATCTAAGTATGCACCTTTCAGATGTTCTAAATAGGGAAATAAATGAATGTAGCGACGGCCGGGGCGGCCGCCCCCTAACAAGACCCTTACCTGGCCACCCGTGTGCGACGCACACATTGCATCCTTTGTAGAAACGGCCCGGCCACGAGAGACAACAAAATTGATTATGTAATTGATGAAGATTATAACAAAATGTGCAGCATGGTATTTCTGAGTGAAATAAATCAATAAAAATTTGGGATATAATTGTGGTGGAAAGTTAATAGAAGCCATCATCAAATGAAATTGCATTGGGCAATGCAGGTTACCTACAAGCGGGAGCTTATGTTTTACTTATTACATGTATCTTCATTTCAGAAATTCAAATTTTTTCAGAGTTGATTTAATTAAATTTATTCATATAAACAATTTCGATAGTACATGAAAATAATTCGCAAAAACTTTAAAGTAAAATGAAGATAAATGTAATAATCGAATTAATTTATATCGGGCAGCCTGTACATGCTGAATCATAACCATTAGAACTCTGATATTTAGTGGTATGGTTTTATAGGAAACTTGTTGTAATTTTGTTTTAAGGAGTGATAAAGAATTTGAAACGGATGAAATGGCGACGATTTTTCTGAAAATCTTCAAACTCAAGACTCTCAAAAAGGCCATTATATTATTTTTCTTTATTTTCGCTTCAGTTGTTACTCATATGATAAAGATGTCCTATAAGAGATTATCTTGCAGTGAAGTTGTTCCAATCGAAAAATTCTAGAATCAAATTTTAGGCACTACACGTTAAAGAAATTTAAAAAAATATTGTTGATTGTTGTTTTAAGAAAACAAAACAATCATAGCCAACTCAATTCATATTGCGTAGCGAAAGTTTCGAAAAAACACATGATAGGGAAAAGTGATAAGAACATCTGCTTACAAGTTATCGAGTGGAACAACTTCGTTGTTTTTATTTTTTCCGTCTCTCGTCTCATTATTGCAAAAAAATGCGAATTTTCATTATTCATGAAGATAAATTCAATTTTCTCTTCTCCAAGACGCGGGCACAAGATAATCTCTCAAGGAATATATACATCATATTAGGACGAACTCAACAACAAAACAAAAAAAAGTAATAATATGATGACCTTTGTGAGAAAATTAAGTATACTGCAAAACTTCAAATACAAATTTCAATCAATTATTAATAAACAGCGTCACCACTTTGCAAGTTATAATACACATAACTGAGTCAACATATATTTTTTTCCTCTCTTCGATGAAATACGTGTCGTCTTAGATCCCATAGAAAACAACGTATCTCGTTCTGCAACCCTTCTGAAAGTTGACCATGCACATCATAAACCCCTGCTCGTATGTAACCTACATTACCTGAATGAATTTCATTTGATAATGCACTGGAAACTGGATTTCAGTGAACTGAATTTTTATGTTTCAAAAATTAATGCCGGCCGACGGTTTCACGATGAGAGAAGCCGCAGGGCTGAGTGGGGAGGCGCTGCTCAGTCAAGTGTGCAAACAACAGGAGGGCGGGCCCCAGTCTCTGGATTCGTATACACTGAGAAAAAAAGTTTGTTGAATTAAAAGTACGCACTTTTGCGCTCGGTCAAAAGCAGATCCCTACTGAAAAAGCCTACATAGTTAACTACATTGTAGCCTATCTGGGAACCCATGTGGGATCCTTCTTTGAATTCCTGTCTCAAATTACGATCTGAGATAGGAATATAGGATAAAAATCTATATCGTTTCTTATCATGGTTTTTTTATGGAGGTTCCTACACCGATGGATTAGCAATTAATATTTAAGGAGTGCTCAATAGTTTTCTATGAAAGCTACGGCTGCGCAGCATTTTTTGGAGGTTTTTAGGATTGCCGACTATGCACCCAAAACTTCCAAAACATATTTCATTCAAAAGAAGTTTTGAACCCATGTGAAATTTCATGTAGGAACAATTCATAGGTTTTCATAACGGTATTCATATAAGAACCCATGTGAGAATCCACAAAATATTTCTCGTACTATCTCACATCCTAACTGGAGACAGAAATTTAAAGAATGATCTCATATGGGTTGCCACACAGGTTCCCATGTAGTTTACTGTGTAGGCTTTTTCAGTAGGGATATTATCGATTCGAATGAATATTCAATGAAACAATGATGATTTATAACATTAATGTAGAGTAGAGAATGTAGAATGAAACTCTTCTTATTTCCGTTAACTAATAAAAAGAACTACACATTGAGAACAACTCGGATCATAGTCAAAACATTTCGGCAATATTTAATATTTTAAGATACCGGAAAAAATTAAAAAAAAAACAATAATGATGAATTTCGGATTGACAGTAATGCTGTAAATTCAATAGTGGAGCTGCGAATTCGGTAGTGTATATCTTATTGAATCAATAAGATCTGTTTTTGACCGAGCGCGAAAGTGCGTACTTTTGCCTCATAAGCATTTTCCTCTCAGTCTGCAAGGGCATAACCGAAATCGAGCACAAATCCAGCTTCCAGTGTAACTTCTGCTATCTTTTCACCTTGCTTTTATGTCAAATTTCAATTGCCTTATTTCGATTAGAAATACCATGTTGTAGACTTTTTTATCATGTTCATAAATTACATATAATTAATTTTTGATGATGATGAGTTCCTTTTTTTCTTCGATTGCAATTTTTATAAGTTCACCACGTATGCTTCTATCCCCAGAAAAAGTTTAAAAAAAAGTGTGGAGTAGTTTATAAATGCTATCTAATGTATTACAAATTCTTATTTTAAAGACCATTGTAGGCGTTTCTATTTGTCTCAAATATTCGACCCGACATACTACATGTCTTTTATTTATGAATAATAATATTTAATAATTTCAAGAACTGACTGCTGAATAGTTTGCTAAATAGTAATAGCAAATTTTGATGGGGAATTAGAAAAATGTACAACCGAAAAAAATTCTGAAAATAGAAAACAGAACTCTGTTGAAAAGTAGCGCATGAAGACCCTGAATGTCTATAATCAATTTGGAGGCTATTCATTCCTTGTCATTTTAAGATTGTACGAGAAATTTATTTTTCTTGAGTTTGTTCAAACAATCAGAATGCAATGTTTTTAAATTGGAGACAGGCTACGTTACGTTTACATTCTCACAATATGACCTTCTTATCGTGTCAATAGAGTCAAGAATGTCACACCTTGGCGTCGTTTAATAAAACTTCTTTATTTTTCATATTTTACATTGCTATAACATTTTTTTTTCTTATATACAGTCCTACGTTAATTTATTTATTTGTATCAAGCAATCAGCTCCTTTTCACTATTAGGTGAAGAAATATATCTCGACTAATCGAATTGGTAATTTTCTACTAATCTTTGTTGGCTTACCTTCGGCTAATAGAATCTGTAAAATGTTACTAGTAATTCCTTAAATTTGATCAATTCCGATTTAAGGGAGAAATAAAGTACCTTGTGCTCAAGAAAAGAAGCTATTAAACTGAAATAGACGTCTTTAAGGGATCAAATTCATACTTGTTCAGGCGGATGTTCATTCAAGACAAATAATTTTTATAAATTTTGGTAAATAATTGCAATTTTCTATGGAAAATTAGAAAAATATACATTTCAAGAAAATTAAAGAATCATTCATCAGAACTTTGTTGAAAAGTCGCTCATGTTGACCCTAAATGTGCATAATTAATTTATGGCTCATTGATCGATCATAATTTTAAGATTCTAAGAAATGCCTATTTTTCTTAACTTTGTTAAAACAATCACAACTCAGAAGTTTAAAAGTGGAAACAGACTACTCGCAGATCACGTTAGCAATTTCTTAATATGACCTCGTTATTGCTTTAATAGAGTTGAGAATGTTACAACATCGCGTCGTTTTATTAAACTTTCCTTATTTTCGTGTTTTTTATGTTTATAACTTTTTAAACTTATTATATACAGTTCAATAAGAAATACTTCAACTAATAAAATTAATAATTTCCTATGATATTAAAAGAACTTCAGGATGTAAATAGTCAGAGATGAATAATGAAAATAATTATGGGTCTATGAGCTCGCATTTTATGATTATCAGCTCGCTCACCGTAAACACTGTGAGGTAATTTTTGTTGCAGATAATAGAATTTTGCGGTAATTTACCATATATACCTGTAAAATTACCATGAATTACCGAAAATTTCCGTAAATTTCCGGAAATTCATGGAAATTTTTAAAAATGAATTTTGGGTAGTTCATGGTAATTCACCATATATACCTGTAAAATTACCATGGATCACCAAAATTTTTCATAAATTCCCGGAAATTTATGGAAATTTTTAAAATGAATTTTGGGTAAGTTACCATATTTACCTGTAAAATTACCAATAATGACCAGAATTAATCATAAATTTCCGGAAATTTAAAAAAATAAATTTAGGGTAATCTATGGTAATTTACGATATTTACCTGTGAAATTACCATTAGTGACTGAAATTTTTTATAAATTTCCGGAAGCTAATGAGAATTTTTAAAAATGAATTTTTGGTAATTTATGGTAAGATACGATATTTACCTGTAAAATTACCATCAATTACGGAAAATTTACATGAATTTCCGCAAATTTATAGATATTTTCAAATTGAATTTTGGGAAATTTATGGTAAGTTACCATAAATCACCTCTCAAATTACCATAAATTAGGTTAACATTAATTTCATGCTTCATTGTACAAAATCTAATATGGACTGAAATTATGACTGTATTTCGAGAAATGGCTGAAATCATCCATTTTTTATAAAAAATATCGTATGCGCCAAGGGGGAGGGACAGTTTTTCTCCCCCTAGGTGCATAATATACTATTATCGACTTCAAGATTATTTATTCAGTATTGAACAATACTGAATTAATAGTCTGGAAGAAGTCCATGAAATAAGATTTTTTCTTACAAATTCTTAAAATTTATTCATTTATTTCCTTATGATCACAAATTATGTAAAATTTAACTAGTAATTACATATACATTTTATGAATTTTGATTTGAGAAGAAAAATCCATGAACAATAAAATATACATCCTAAGGTACTCAAGTTGATACTCATGCCCACATTCCAACATTTTTTCTGATAAGAAAGGTGTACATTGTACAAATGTATGTTTGTTCTGATTATAAGAAAATATGAAAAATGATTTCATGTAAAACAAGTTATTATTTCTGCCTCGTATTAATGTTTATTGCTTTTTCATAAAATTTTAGTGATGATATTATTTCTGGTGCCCAGGTTTTAAATTTTGCATCTCATCTCTATGATATATTTTTTCTCTATTGTATGGGGAATGTCCCAAAATTTTGGCAGTCCTTACAAAAAGTGTTTAGGGGTACAATTATGGCCTTATATTTGTCAGTTTTTGAGCGATCATACATTTTATGACTTTTACTAGCGCCAAATGATATTTTTTTAAATCGGGCACAAAATGAGAGTTTTCCTCTTTGTATTAGGTACCACTTTTATTCGTAAGGTATTTCTCTGAAACTAACATGTATATTTTTTTTTAATCGAAAAATACAAGAATCACAATTTTCACGTGAATTTGATGCTCGCAGCTTCTAAACAATTTTTTAAAAATCTGAAAAAATTAGGAGAGTATTTTTCCACTCAGAAAAACAAACTGTCGTAATACGGTCGGCGAAAAGTGAAAACATTTTTCTTGTGAACTACCCTAATATTATGTATATTATATATTATACTTATTGTGAATAATGTACAATAAATTTCAATTTTTAGGTCCCTTGAAGTTTATTTGATGTTCCTAGATAATTTTTGACCCTTTGAGAAACTTACGTGACAGCACATATGATTTCCTATTTTCTTAGTCCTCACAGATGAAGTTTTAAAAAATTACAGTTAGGCATACCTTTTTAGTAATGTAGTAGCCAATTTCAAGCTTTTTCACTTACACCACCCTATACCTTTACATATTTGAAATATGGCGAGACAGGTAAAACTAAATTCCAGTATTGGCGCTAGGCGCTTTTTTTGTAATACATTATGTAGTTTGAATTTCAATACTATAAAATACTAGAGATTATTGATACTAACTGTATGAATCATGCTTACATGTCTGTCCGACGCTTCGGTATCAACTCCAAAGCCTCTATAATCATAACAAATTTGAAGCGAAAGGTGTTATCGTAATCAATTATAGCCATGAAAAATTAGTATTTTATATCAAATGAAAAAAAAAACATGACGTTATCAGAATATTACAATTGATTAACTCTGAGAACATGTAAGAAGCTGTGAGTCAAACTTCAAATGTCAACTCCAAAGCCTGCAAAAATAGAAGGACAAATCATTTCTCTTGAAAAATATCCTTTCATTTTGTAAGGTTAAGAGAGCAAACCCCTCTCTTCAAGTTGATCTGAATTAAGCAATTTTTGTTGCAATCATAGCACTGTAAAAATGAATACTGTCAATTCGGAAGCCGTATATTATATATGCGCTGGTGAAAGTTTCAAATCCGCAATAAGGATATAGAAAAATGCCATCTTTTGCTTCTACGAACAAAACACAATGTTTAATATTTTTTCTATTCAAATTCCAAAATATAATGATATTTATAATAATAATAATAAATCTAAGGAAATTGTTAAAAATAAAAAGACTTGAAATGAAAAAGTTAAAAATAGTTATTATATGAAATAAAAATTGAACTATCTGGAACTGATACCTCAGTTATTACATAATTTTTTTAATTTTGAATGGTCAAAAATTTAGAGTTGTGAATTTTTCTTTTCGAACGCTGAATTTTAATTTCTTTTCTTCCTTCAGTTTCAATTTTTCAATTTAAATTGAAATGATTGAAGTTTGAAAAATAAACATAAACGATTTGAACATTTTGAATATTTACATCATTTAAATTCACGTGAAATAATTGAAATTTTGATAGGCTAGAGTATAAAAAAGTTCAAATGTCACCATTTTCGGTTATTTAACATTTTTTTTCAGTTTTAAATGAAGTTCAGATCCGTTTCATTTTCTACATTTCATAGCAGAATTTTTTCATTCTCAATCTTTCTCATTTAAAGTTAGTTCATTTTGCAAATTTTTTAAATAGTTTAATTTTAAAGGCCTTGATTGAAAAATTTTCCATTTAAAATGGTGGAAATGATGCCGAATTTATTTTTCAATCGTATTAGAATTTGTCTAATCAATATTCATATTAAATTGTAATTACTTATGTAATTATAATTCAAAATTTATAATTTCAAAAGCTTTAGTTTTAAAACATTCAATTCAGTTTTCGATTTCAAAATATTAAATTCCAATCGCTTCAAATTAAAAATGATTGAAATTGAAAACTTATCACTTTTGAACGATTTTAATTAGAAGTAATACACTTTCGATTTCTTTTATTTTGAAATGATCCAATTTTCCATTTTGACATCTGAAATTATTCAATTTGTCATATTTTAAAATGGTACTATTTTTGCAGTCTTAATCCGAATTCATGAAATTGCGAGATTCTTCAATTGAAAATAAAATTGTTCAATTTTGAACGTTTTGAATCACTCATATTCTTCAGAAGCTTTTAGTATTCAATTACGTTGTCAGTAAAATATGCTGGAAGAGAACGTTAAAAGCCGGCATATTTTTCCGGAAGGCAATACTTTACATAAAATAATTTAATACAAAAAATTATTATCGTTTACTAAAGGTGATATTTTTGCTCTTTCGTTAAAAACCTACTTTCAAAAGGAACGGGAGGGGAAGGGTGTCAATTATGAAAAATCTTACGTAATATCAGTAATATATTTGATTTATCTGAGGTTTTATATACTTTGAAAACAACCCATCAATTTTTTGAAATCACCACGTGTTTTACACGTCAGTTTTCTAGCTAGATTTCTAACCATTCATTGTATTAATATTCTCCAGTAAATTGATTTTATTTTATATTGTAAAATTGCTGAAAATTTAAAACCTAACGTGAAAGGTTCGTGGAATTTTCTCGAAGGATTAACAAAGAAAAATGGTGACGAAATTGTAAAATATTCAAAACCACGTATTTTAATTGAACCACTGAAATGTTTGAACCAAGTCTCAGACTTGCGTAAACGAAAATATTGCAGTGTGCTAGATTACTTATCTCAAGGACTTTTTATGTAAATCATATAAACATAAGCCCCGGGTGTACCTATTATATTGTCGAAACAATTTATTCATTAGTGGGTATTTTAAGTTTTATGTAACAGTATGTATACTTTTTGAATTTTCATCCAAAATAGTTGGTTAACGAACTTGTTCTTTCTTTTTAGGCCCTGAAAAAGTGTGCCAAAGCACAACCCAATCTGATTATTTTGTCGAAAGTTATCGTGCCTACAGACAGACAGACATACTGACAGACAGACAGACAGACTACAGACAGACAGACTACAGACAGACACCTCGGTAAAAACCTTTTTTTCTAGCTCAGGGGGTCTCAAAACGTGGAGATTTGATGAAAACCGACCAAGTCAAATTTTACATAAAACCAATACCTTCTCATTAGAATGAGAATGTAACACTTCATTTAATGCAACAATTTTGTACCTAATAGTTACATATTAATATTTCACCAATTGCATTTCAAATCAGGCAAAATTTCAAGAAAAGTCTAGATCATGATGCCAGAGTGATTTGGTATTTGGATGCATATATCATGCCATGGTGAAAATAATGGCAAAAAAGAAAGGTGAAATACAGGAGTGGATTGATAATGACTTATGAACTGAATCATGCGCAATTTGGATATATATATATATATATATATATATATATAAATATATATATATATATATATATATAATAAATATATCCAAATTGCTCATGATTTCTTTTAAATTAATTCCAATAAATTTCAAATTTATTCACTCCATGAAAAATAAATACTAATAATGAAATTTTTTAAAAGTAGAATTTCGGTCAGCTATATAAATTTTTATCATTTTTATTTCTTCGTTTCCTTCTCAATAATAGCCACTTCTCAGATCGTGGAAATGGTATAATCGGTATAATATAAGTTGTATACATTTTCAAATACATGAATGTAACCTCTATACTAACTCAACTCCACCAAAAAAATTTGCGAATTATAGAAATAACACACATTCCTTTCGGAGAACGTGACATTTTTTTCAAAAAATGGATATTTTCCAAAATCTGGTAGCTAGTGACGGCGATAGTGGCAATCGTTAAAAAAAGGAATTCGAGAAAGAGCGGTTTAAATAACTTTTGGGAAGTATGGAATTTCATTACTTGATTAAATATAGATTTACCTGTATTTTGTAAAATTTTCAACACGTGCAACAAATTAGTGAGGGAATAGATTAGTAAGTCTGTGTATTATGTAGAAAGCCACACTACATAACCACAGAGTGGTATTAAGTAAAGTAAGAAGTAATCTCTTAGCCGTCACGCCATCGAACTCCACCAGTTCGATATATCCTGATTGGGTTTTCCCCCATCGGGTTCTTTCCTTAGAGAGTTATTTCTTCATTCCCTTCCAAAATCCAGTCATTTCGATATTGATGCTAATCAGTAATCACGTCTCTTATCATCTTATTGTCCCTTACGTCACTAGTTTATATATGAAAAGAAAAACACTAGCAATTTGAAATCCTTAGACATTAGGTTAAATTAAGATCAATTTTAAAAAGCAGTCCTTCAAAATGAAGACGAATTTGAAAAGAGTATTAAATATTATTCAAATTGGCCACATTCAAAAATATCTAAACTTAAAAGTATCTCAGGAGATAAGAGAATGAACAAATTTGAAATGCAGTTTCAGGTAACAAAAAAGGGTAACTGTAAAAAAAATATTCAAGAATCCATGGTATCTCAAATCTAATGAATTCGATAAAAAAACTTTAGAATAAAGGGTATTCAATATTTAAATTTGATTTTGAAATATAAAAAAGTTCTGATTATACGTGGTGGAGTAGGATTCTTTTTGAAAACAAGAAAGTGACTTTTATTTCTTTGACTTGTTTCGTTAATTTTTTTTTGAAGCGATTTTGTCTGAATCCCTTTGAAACCGACGACAAAAATCTTAAATTAAAAATTTAACCTGGTAGAAAATTCATTCAACGATTTTGTCTAAATTCCTTTGAAACCGACGACAAAAATCTGTAATTAAAAATTTAACCTGGTCGAAAATCTATTCAAATTCTGATTCATTAACGAAGAAAAAAACTCCTTTAAAAAAGAAAAAATAATAATTTTTTACCTATTTATTATCCATATATGGATTGGTTATTGTTATTGATATATATATATATATATATATATAAATATTATATAAATAATATATAATAATCGGCCGCAGATTGGGACACTCTAGTGGCTTTCTCATATAAAGTTTTTATTAATTTGGCTTCTCCATCTTCTTGAATCCTTTCAACACGTCTCAAATAGGGATAACTATAATAAAACAAATTAAAATTTATTAACAGTTGTTTTGTTTTGAAACGTAAGCCATTATTACTTTTCATGGTATGTGTTTGTTGAGGAAGCTATTATTTATATTCATTTTATATCAAAACTGCAAATTCCAATCCGAGAAAACTTATTTGTTACGCATTTTTGTTACAAGTTACAACATTTTCACAAAATGTTCTCCAGATTAGAATCACTAATGATTGACGAATTGTAAACAAAATATCTGTATAATTGTGTGAAAAATCATAGAAAGTATAATTATAAGAACAATATAATTACTGTGCGCAGTTTGAGATTTGTACGAGAAACGCTATTTTTCACAACTTCTGCACTTTGCAACCAGCGTGAGTTCCTAAAACTTGACTAATTTACTTAAACTTTATGCTTTTGTGAATATTTTTTTAAAGTCTCATCACTGTAAAAACTATGGTTGCATTTTATTTGAGCATCAATTTCTTGGCGTCCTGTAAATTCAGATTGAAAAGTCGTACGTACTAGCGAACTAAAATAATGCACAGGGCAATTGTGTCAATTTCTTGCAACTTCATGCTTAAGAGATACAGAAAAAATTTGATTCTCACTTTGGTCCTGTTTCGATACAAAAAAGTTGTACTAAAACGTCATTCAGTGGCATCAAAATAAAGTGGCATTAGAATAGAGCCACTCGAAATTATATTTTTGGAGGACTGTTTCAATACTGAAAACTAGCCTTGAAATGATACTTTTTTCACAGTGATATATAAAAAACAAATAGTTACAGAAATATTAAAGGATTTGTCACTCAACGTGATAATATCATAATTTTATATGAATTTACGGTAAAAGCATTAGTGATCTTAACTTGGAATCATATATTATATATTTTTCAAAAATATTTCTTTCAACAGAAAAAATATTTCAAGTCTTCCAACATTTTCGTTTCAACTTCAAATATGTTGCATCATGCAAGCAAAAATTTTGCCATTTTATGTAAAAAATAAATATCAATAATGAATAAAACGAATAAGAGTATGACAAAATGACGTACGTCATCCTGTCTCATTTTATGAAGAATTCTGATAGCTTCCACCAATTAAAGAGACCAAAATTCAACTGTTGAATAATCAACATTAAAAGAATTCAAGTAATCATTGATAATAACACAGTAAAAATTAGGCATTCATTTTTATCTGGGATCCTTTTTTGGGCGTTCTAATATGATCTCACAAATAGTCTTATTTTACTACCAGTTTCTGTCTTGTTTAGTTTGCTAACTTCAGATTGATAAATGATCCGAGATAGCGAACTAAATTGATTCGGAGGGTGCATTGATTTATTTGTTTCAAACTTCACTCTTACAAAAAACATAAAATAGATGAAATTAAAAATTCGCAAAAATTAGTGTTGAACCGTCACACTCAGACGTCGCGAACTTCAGCCCTATGGGTTACGTTGGTTTCGAAACTTGACAGATTAGAATTTGTTTGATCAGATTTAGTTATTGATAGATGATCCTCATTTCGAGCCTATTTCAATCCACTAATCGACCTTATTTTATTAGATTGGCGATCAAACTGAAGTGCGATTGTTTTGTTGCGTGAACTGTTTTAATACCGAATTAAGTTCTAAATCGAATCCTAGTTTTTACAGTGAACATGTGGTATCACACTCGTGATCAGCAATGTAGTTTATTTTTATATTTATCACTTCAGTCTGTAATATGCCTCTTGGGTATAGCTACAACAGCGTCACCAATTTGGAACTCTTGGGAAGAAATTTGAATTTCAATTTTAAATTAACGAAAAATCTTATAGTAAACAATTAATTTTTGACCGAAGATTAACATTTTTGATTGAAATGAATTGATATTTACTGTTTTTTTTTTTCATGAACGTTGCCCAAATGACTTCGAGATACCCAATAGTTCGCGTGTCAGATGGCGCTGAGTTGTCAAAATTGTGCGATTTTTATGAATTGAGAAATTATGTTTAACGCATGGTCCAAGGAATTTAAGCCCTCAAAAGTGTTAATTACTTTTTTTGTATAAATGAAAAATAATTAAGTAGAATTATTAAGTAAGACAATAAAATGATGCTTTACATCACTTAAAATAATTGTACCTTAATTTTATTCAGAATACTACCCCTAAAAGTGAAAAATCCACCCTCTATAGGGGGTAGACAATTTATAAGAATTTGCTTTTTTCATATACTTTAGATATTTTCGGACCTAAGAGATTGAAAATGACATTTTAAAGGTTAAAATATGTACGCAAATTATAGTAATCCTTAAATTTCAAGAAATGATTTTGACTTGATTTCGTCTTGAGTTTGACTTCAGTTCGGTGATGTCTAACTGCGTCTCAAAAATGAGACAAGACATCAGATCAGCGTGGCACGTGGTCAATTTTTGTGAGCGAATAAATGTAAATGACCATATGAATCAACACATTTTTCTAGTCACATTGCAGTCTCTAGCGTAATTTCACAGACGGATAGTATTGATGTAATGTGGTCCTGCCAATTCACGTCCTGCATTTTTTTACGTGAGTGTGTAAAGTGACATCGTGGCACGTATAGGTCGAATAATTTCCATCGTGGCATGTTATAAAATTACACCAAATTTTTTTAGTGTACCATGCCCTTTCGTTCCGCTTATTGAAATCCTGATGAGATTATTATTCAACATAGAGTTTAAATCGTAACTCTTTTCTAAGAAATGTCAAATAAGGAAAGTGGTTTTTCGGAAAGGGCTTGTGTATGAGGCTCTATATAGACATAATGGGCAATAGGGTATTCGATTCTCGTAAGGTTTTAACACGGTGATTCGTTCGTCACATTGTCTCTTATTCTCTGTTGTCCGTTTCTTTCCATGGAAAGTGTAAGAGCAAGTCTTTATGTTTTTTCAAGTGCTCGACCTTTCATTGTAGACACTTAAATTTGGGAGCACGATCTGTGTAAACTCGTAACGAGCGCATTTAATACGGCAACGTTATCGTATATGTTGTCGGTCGGCGTTTGATCAAACGCACGTTTCTCCTACGCACTCGGCATCGTGTAGATACCTGTATGGCCGATGCGATGGCGCGTGATGAGCATGAAACTGATTGCATTATGCGTCGCGAAACCAAAAGTGGGAGAATCGTTTAGGGTTTTAGGGCCTAGCTTAGGCGACCCGTCAGGCATATATTTGCTGCCTCGATAAACGCCTTAAGCTTTCTGTTTTCATGTTTCAAATAAAACGAAAAAAGTCCACTGATTTAGCAAGCAAGAGTGTTCGATGGAGTGAATTAAATGACAAGCAAATTACAGTCTCGTGCATCGTTCATAAATGACGTGCCGCATTTAGAGGGATGAAGCTGACGAATTAAGGAGATTTTTCTGTTCATAAAAAGTTACAGCAGTTTGTCTTCAACAGAGTTTCGAAGGGACAATTAGTGTATCAATGTAATTAGAATTTGTTGATTTAATTTGTAAAATATTTCTTAATGCTGCTCTACTTTATTTTTTAACTGAAGACGATTTTTGAATAGGTATTTAATTGTAAGCTTTTTGCGAATGACAATAAATTTTCCAATGTAATTTCAATTAATTGCTTTAATTACTCACATATTTCGAAATTCTGCTGTAATTTTCTTTTATCTAACAAGAGGAGAAGAAAATACTTGAGTTGATTGCAAGATGAGGTCGAGTATTCTCGCAGCAACGAATCCAAGAAGTGCGATTGGATCGCTAATGGATTTATTTGTGCTGAAGCGATTAAATCTTTCGATCTAGGCCAACCTTTTACAAGTTGTTTAAAGTTGATTATCGTTCACGTAATATTCTTCAAGAGTGTGTGGGAAGAATTTTTCAATCGACATATCTACACTTACCGAAAAAATCTGACTATTTTTACGGAAATTTTGGTACAAACATCCCATTCTGCAGTTCCCGAAATTCATATCGAAAAAATTTAACTATTTGTACCGAAATTTTGGTACAAAACCATTATTCTATACATTATAAAATCCTAAACTTTACATTTTCAAACTAATTTCCAAATATTTTTATTTCTTTTTATGCATATAAAATCAATGTCTATTACTTTTAATTATTAATTCAGAATGTTTATATTTTCAATTAAGAGATATTGAATTCTATAGTAAACTATGTGTTCCTCTCCCAGTCAGTACCTCAAAGTTATACGTCATATTCTCTAAATCTGAATTAGTAAAAAACTCATTCAAATGATGTCATATAGTTTACTGATTCCTTTAGCGCGTATAGATTTCACTTACTGAATTCATAAAAAATTACTAATTCATAATCAAGTTCTACTAATAGATTTAGTAGTTAAATCTCTGTCTAAATATAGACCAATTCTGCTTGAAACCCATTAGAGCTGAATTTAATTTAAACCAATTCAAAATCTCAAGCTTATTCTCTAAATTTAGATTAGTAAAATATAACTGATTTTCAGTTAAGTTTCACTAACTCCTGTATCTACAATTCACTATCTGACAATAAGTTGAAATATACTGATATTTTATGCAGAGTAGCCGCTTATATATAACAACAAACTTCTCGATTTTTTCCTTGTTAGCAAAACTTGTTCTCGGACATTAAAATAAAAAAGTTTTTAAAATTGATGTAATCGAAACTAAACTACAAATTGGAATCAGATGAAAAGAAAATTTTTTGAATTCGAAAGATTTTAAATAAAAAATTACGTCTTCCAATTCGGAACAAAATTAAAGACTAAAATTTCCTCTTTCTCCGACTCAATGAAAATTTTCGAACGAATTTTCTCTTCCAGCTCAGAAAAATGTTGAAAATAAAATGGGCCCCACTTCCAATTAGAAGAAATGAAAATAAAGAAACCCTTTTCCAATTCAGAAAAAAAATAAAGATCCAAAATATCCTCGCTTCGAACACAAGAAAAATCGGAGAATTTAGAATTGTAAACCTTCAAAATTGTCCCTAAAAACTACCCTTAAAACCAAAAATATAAATTCTCCATAAAAACGACTTTTTGGGCACTGTATTCTCGTCTTTTTTGACCTAAAATTATTTATATTGGTCAAGTGGAATATTTATTAAAATTGCTTAATTAATTCTCAATTATTTAAACAAATGGAATTAAAATCGGAAAAACAAAAATAAGGAATTTTCTTTTTTCGGATTTGGAACAAAATGGGGGGGATCGGTCGCCCTCTAGAGAAAAAAAAGTGATTTCCAGCCAACCTAGTCCACATACTACGTTGGTTTTACGTTGGTCACTTTTTGTGGAGACTTTTGCAATGATTAGCTGCTTGAAATTCACAATTTTTAAATAAAATATAAGAGAATTTAATTTCCAATTACGATAAGTGAAGACTATCTGCCGCTGCTTGAAAATTATTTGAACAATTTTTATAAACAAATACACAGTTTTCTTATGTCACAATGAATAGGCTTAATGTCATGTTTGCATTATTACCCGAAAATGTCTTGCTAATGAATCCTTGCTGCCATTTTTTTAAAATCAAAAATTGTTAGTTACTCAAACAATATTCATGAACAAATTCAATTTTTCACTATTATTCCACAAACAGGCCCAAATTTTTAGCGGAACTAACTAAAAATGTATTGCGAATTATTCTTTGCTATCATATTTTTCCATAGGACAAGAACAGTAAATTATTAAACCAATTTTCATAAACAAACGTATATTTTGGCTACTAGCAAACTGATTTTTTAAGTGAATATTGTTTCAATAATCAACAGTTTTTGTATATGGAGTAAAGATTGTTTACTTTTGCCATCACAGTATCATATTTTAGAAAAAAAATTGTTATCAATGTAGAATGTTTTGAAATACCAAAAGGTACAAATATATTTGCATTTCATTCGAATTCATTTGGAATTCAATCTCAATTCTTATGTGGGGGGAGGGTCATTTTATTTTGTTACTCTAATGTTGCAAAGGGGGCGGATGTTTGTAGATAGTACAAATATTAACAATTGCATTTTTGATGTTAAATAATAACTCCATCATCAAAGTATCCATCAAAGTACCATCCTTTCTCAGTATTGAAAAAAAATACTTTGTTCGATCGAGATTTGAGAAGTCAGAACCAGTCAGAACGGTTTTTGGTCGTTTGGAAAGGGACAGAATGCGTTCTGGCATTTTCAAGAATGCCAGAACGCGTTCTGGTAGCTCTGAAGACGACCAAAACTAGTTCTGGTCGTTTATTTCGGTCTTTGGCCGTTTTCAAAACAGCCACAACGCGTTCTGGCATTTCTGCAACGGCCAGAACGCGTTTTGGCCGTATTTTTCGGTCTTTGGCCGTTTTCGATCTTTGAGCCTAACATATATACATCATGGTTGTGGTGAGCCCACACTTGTAGTTGTTTACTACAAGAAACTATTCACCTAGAAACACTACCCGAATCGGGTAGTGTCAACGCCTAACCCGAAAGGGAAATGGCTTAATGGTATACAAGGACCATCTTTTGTTGGGAACTTTAACTTAAGATTGCGCAAATAAGATTTTTTTTTTACGATCTATCTATTCTGCACATGTACTTATATTAGCATGATATACAACTTTTACTGTTCACGCAAATCACAGAAACAATTATTCGCTTAAAACTAAGAAGAAAAATATAATGTTTCGTTCAGCCACTCCGTGAAAGGAAAGACCAACATTTTTCATATTCAATACGCTCTAATGTTCGTTCCCCAAGTTTATGAAATCGTAGCAAGATTTTGTTTCATTTGTTTGTTTCATAAAAACGTCTTACATAATTTGTGAATTACCTCTGAACCTTAACTTCAGTTGTCGAATATCTGCTGACTCTTTCAGATTTTTCCTGGCATTCACTGACTTTCCCTGACATTTTAGAATTCCCTGACCTGTAGAAACCCTGTGGCAACCCTGTACCAAAACCTCCCGCAGAAAAACCAGGAAATCGGATTCTCGATTTGTATTCGCGGAGCGGGTCCTCATATGAACTTTTGGGGGGAGAACCAATCGTCGTTGAACCTCCAGCCATTCTACACGACCCCCAAACTCTTGGAGGCTGACGAAAATCATATCCCTCCGTCTTGTGGACCACGCAAAAGGAGGACATGATTGTGGGGCCATGTGGGGCTACTTTGAACTTTTTGAACTGTTCCGACAAGTTCAACCAGAAAAAAGTCTGCAACCCTTGTTGCAGGAAGCGGCGTGGGTGTTGAGGAGGTTCGTCAAAGAGAACTGGTTGATGCACTCGAGACACACAACCCCTTGCGCAAAAAAACATGGCCGGCAAACAGAATGGCTCGCGCCGCATTTTAACGACAACGTCGTGATCTTCTCATCAAAGTAATATCCACAAGCAGACATCATTAACCATAAAACCAAGTCATCAGTCATGCGAAAGACGATTTCATATACTTTAATAAGGCAACGATCATTTCTTAGTGTAAATGATAAATTAGAAGGACGAACATTAATTAGAAGATAAAAACCGTCGGTGTCAATCAAATGTATGCTTAATACCATTACACATTACTTGCTTGTGTCAATGAAAGATGCAAAAATATTGATTCGATAATTAGGATATCTGGAAATTTATGAAGAACCTTTTCCTTTCAGTATCAGCGAATTTTATTATCTTTTCTTGAAACATTTAAGAATGTTTCATGAACGATTACATTCAGGGGATAATTTTTTTAGAAAACATAGGTAAAGATTATTTCGGACATTAAAATACAAAATTTGCAGTTGGGAATTCTGCCACAATGTTAGCATGCTGAATATTCAACAATTTTTTATTAATGGCGTTAAAATGACAGTTACAGTGGTTGAAAATTCAACTGTTTCTGGTTAAAAAATGATCCCAATGCCAACGAGCGAGATAAAATACGATTACTTAAAACTTTGCCATTCCTTTCATGGACAGCCGTCTATCCTAATACATATCCCATCAAATATTCTATTTAGTATCCTAATGAATATCTTATCAATATAATATATATATAATAATATATATAATATTCTCATTTTTGGCAGATAAATCATTATGAATCGCTATAGATTAAAGTTAAATTTTTTTGGTTCTCAAGTAATTTCACGGAAAGAAACAAGTGTTATTTTAATTACTTTCATATTGTTTAAAGTACGTTTAAAAAAATAGAAATGTTGGCTATTTTGGCTACTTGCCATAAATCCGGAATTATGAAAAATGGCGATTCAAATAAATGAATTTAAGTTCATGTGGTTATTCGGAAAAATAATATTGATGTCAAATGATAATTCACTCAAATGCAAAATATGAAAAATTTCAATTCGGACGAATCAAAATTATGTAATATGGCAAATTAAGATTAATAAATATTTGAGATAATCTTCCGAAAAGCGCATACCTTCGATTTTTTAAACTAACTATACTTATGTATTTTGACGCACCGATTATGAATATGATAGTTAAAATTGTCTCGAATTCCATTTTCATGGTGAAACCCGTCAAAAACACATGCAAATCGTGGTTTTTGCTTTTATCTCAGCAAATATGCAAAATTTGGAAAAATATTTCAAACGCAGGTTGTAGATCTCATTAAGATACATATATAGGGGGGTTAATGCCCCTACGATACGTTGGAAGGGGTAATGGTTTTAATAACATATATTCTGTGACCAGTCACAGGGGTTCCTTCCCGCCCCCATGCGACCTTGGAAAGGGGTATGGGTTAGACCGACATCATATTTGTGACTAGTCACAGAAGGGTCTGAAACTGGATTCAAGCCTGTTACCAAAAATATTGAAGGTGTATAAAAGTACATTATAAATTTTTAACCCCCTATATACGGTGGTGTTTTTAAAGCTAAGGGTAGTATTCTGAATAGAATTATTGTAAAATTATTTTCTGTGAAGCCTGCGATTATTTTATTATCATAATAATTGATTTTGCGTAACATATTTCTCATTTAAACATATTTTTTTCTAAAAAATTGCACAATCATTTTTACGCTGTATAAAAGAAATTATGGGAGGGGGGTGAGACAACGACCAGAACAATCTTTTCTTGTGCCAACCTAGTCTACAGTCACAGCGACTATACTTATACTTGACTAAGATGTTATGGTTATAAACTAAACTCGATTCTTTACTGCAATTATTGCAAATATTCATTATTACTATACTTTTGTTGTTCCATCTCTTCCAAATATGTATCAGTTGATTCAGTTTCAAAAAACGGTAATCGTAACTGAATTTGACTGACCATTTAAAAGTACTTCTATTCAATACTCAAGAATAGTCACCTTGAATGGAAAAAAGGTAATACTGATTCCCTTTTTTGCCCTGCACCACTATATTTGACTTGACCATAGTACATTTTTTCAGTGTAAGGCAAATATTAACACAAAAATATGAAAATGAGGTTTAAAATTTATTTTTTAAAAAAGTAATTAGCGCAAGTCTTTTTTTATTCAAATAAATTTCGGTAAACTAAACATTAGGCATTAGAGAAAGTATAAAAGAATTTGCGGAATATTCATGTGCCATGAATCAAACGCAGAACTATCCAATGAAGTTTTTGTCTAATCAAATCAATGGATCGGACAATGGCTGATTGTTATAAAGTAAAACGCAGATTGTTACAGAGTTAAGAGCTTGCGCTGGTTTTGAGTGGTGTTTGTGGATGGTTGACGTAGAGATTGGTCAGTTAGCAGTGAAACTGGGTTCGTTAGCTGATTGAGTTAACTCTTGCGGTCAGCACTGATTAGAACAAACTGGCCAGCCTACGCGGCTTGATTGCAAGAGATCGTACCAGGGATTCGTCAGTCCGTACGTTTCGGATTTTGTTCTACCTACCGCAGTAACTGACCAACGACTCTCAGTACGTGAGGCGACTACAGCTCGGTATTTGCGGTAAGAGGCAGAGGGCCGGCCGGCTTGACTAATTGGCAATACTTCCTCCCGAATGACCATAAGCGGCTGCAGCGCCCCTCCAAGGAACTCGTGGATTTAGACATGTGAGTTGTACGAATATTGCTAAAACACCCTTTCTTTGATGCTTCCACGTTCCTGCAAACCTCACCACTATTATTGTCCATAAAAACCTACTACGAAAAAAATTTGCATGGAATCAAGAAAATATCAGTACGAATACAGGCGATACAATATTTTCATGATTCAAGAAAAGAACCCCGCACCAAATGTACAGGAAATGGATGTTCGGGAAATAATGGCGGCTGACTTGGGACTGCGAGAGAAGAAGGTATTGTAATTTTAAAGATAATGAAATAGATGCTAGTTTGCGAAAGGTGAAAATTAAACCGATTTGATTCCTTACTTACACATTATTATTATTATATACCATTAAGCCATATCCCTTTCGGGGTAGGCGTGACTTGCTCGGTTGGAAAATTGTAAATAGGTATATAGGTATAAAGTAGGTAGGTATGTAGGTATAAGGTAGATAGGTATATAGGTGGACCCAGGTTGCTGATCAATCTCTCTAGCGATCACCCCAAGTGAGGAGCCTCACAAAATTGTTATGTATGGTTCCCCACTTTGACCCATTAGTATCCAAGGTTTTTATTTCAGGCGTTATTCATTGTATTGTCACTCTGTTTACAAAGTATTTGTTGCCACACTTTTCCGTCCTGGCATACTACTCTAGCATCCTTCACGTCCATGCATTTTTTCATGCAAGCTCTCGTGTTTTTTTATGACTTCTTATGTCTCTTCGAATTAGTGTCTCATTCACAGATTCTAACCATACTTTTGGCAGTCTACCTCTGGGCATTCTGCCATTTACTGTACCTTTATACACTTGTTTGGTCAGTCGTTCATCTTCCATTCTTTCAAGATGTCCGAATCATCTTAACTGATTTGTTTCCCATATGTCAACTAGTGTCTCTTCCGTACCACATTCTTTTAAGGTCGGGAAAATCACACATCTTCACAATAATCCAAGAAAGATAAGCATGAGACATTGTTGATGCATAACTGTTGAATATTTCTGCGACACATAGTATTAGTACTTTGAATGCGCATTCTGCAAGGAAAAGGGGCATTGGATACGAGAGTGCCCGAAGAAAGCGGCGAGTGAGAAAAGCGAGGGTTCACAACCTTCGGCTTCTGCGTACGTCACTGACGTCACTGCCTTCTATTTGAACACCACTGACAATGACAGGGATATATGGCTTGCAGACTCGGGTGCGAGCATGCACATGACCTTCAGAAGAGATTTTTTTGATTATCTTGAACCACTTCAACAAGAGCATTTCGTGAAAATCGCAGACGATAAAGTTTTACCTGCGGTTGCCATAGGTAAAATTACAATTCTTGAAGAAACTGATGGTCAAACTCTGGAAAGAGAAATGCAAAACGTGCTGTTCGTGCCGGGATTAAAGCGAAATTTGTTTTCAATCGGGACAATAAATTACAAAAAGTACTCTCTTCACAGTTATGAACATAAGTGTGAAGTTCGCGATCGTGATGGGAAGCTTACGTCACGTGGGGTTCGTCACGGGAAATTATTTCGAATGTTGTTCAAAGTTAAAGTGTCAGTGCAGTGCAATCTTGCTGGATCGGGAGTCAAAACGCAGGAAAACATGTTGAAGCTCTGGCATGAGCGATTAGGTCATGTGAATTTTCGTGCCTTAATTCAAACAAGTGAAGTGTTCGTGGACAAAAATTTCTTGATTGACAAAAAAGACAAGTTTTTCTGTGAGGCGTGTTTAATGGGCAAGCAAACCCGTAAATCACATGCATCGGGAAAGCACGTGAGCAATTTTAAGCCGGGCGAGAAGATACACAGCGATGTCTGTGGTCCCGTCAACGTTGATTCTCCGCGAGGCTCGCGGTATTTTCTTCTATTCAAGGATGACTGCACGAGCTTTCGAAAAGTGTACTTCCTGAGGCACAAATCTGAAGTGTTTGAGAAATTTAAAGAGTTTGAAAGTTTTGTGCTAACTCAGACTGGAAATAAAGTGAAAGTGATACGTTCGGACAATGGGACAGAATATACCTCCGCAGAATTTTGTAAGTATACAAAAGAAAGGGGTATAATTCACGAGTTTTCGTCTCCTTACATACATGAGCAGAATGGTCGAGCCGAGAGAGAAATCCGAACGATCGTTGAGAGCGCGAGATCAATGCTTTCAAGCAGAAGCACTGACGTGAAACTTTGGACTGAAGCAATCAACACTGCCTGCTATGTATTGAATAGAGTTATCCTGCAGCACGGTGAGATAAAAACTCCTTTCGAAAAATGGTTTAATCGGAGACCAGAAATTAAACACTCACGAGTGTTTGGCACGGAGGCTTATATGAGCATCCCGAAGGAGAAACGCAAGAAATTTGACCCAAAAAGCAAGAAGGTGACCATCGTCGGCTACGATGGAGAATCTTCCAATTATAGATTATGGGACAAAGAATCGTGCAAGATTTACATCACCAGCGATGTAGATTTCAACGAAGGTAGCAGCAAGAGTCACGAAAAACAGGAAAATAGTGGTTTTCGCCCTGAAATTAATTTTGGGATCGGAGAAGATCATGAAATTGTACCTGATCAACAAGCAGTTGTTCAAGATCCTGAGTCTCAAGAAGCTGATCATCAAGTGGCTGTCCCAGATGCTGATTTACAAGAAGATAATCATCAAGAGGCTGAACCTCAAATTGCTGAGCAAGATGCAACGCAGGGTAAGCAGCTGCGTGACAGACGATTTTTAAATTCTCCTGATCGCTATGGATCAGCTGTAGCTTATCTTGCTGATAATGTGCCTATGACTTACAGTGAAGCAATTTCAAGTTTAGATGCAGAAGAGTAGCATAGAGCAATAAAAGAAGAAATGTATGCCCTCGAAGAAAATAATACTTGGAATCTCGTCACATTGCCAAAAGGTAAGCGGGCTATTGGATGCAAATGGGTTTTTGCAATTAAATTAAACCCTAGTGAAAATGGCAATAGATTTAAAGCAAGACTTGTTGCAAAAGGATTCTCTCAAAGAGAGGGAATAGATTATTTTGAGACTTTTGCACCTGTCGTCCGCTATGAATCCATTAGAGTGCTGTTGGCTGTCGCAGCAAAGGAAGATTACGAAATAGCAAAATTTGATGTAAAGACAGCATTTCTCAACGGAGATCTTCAAGAGGACATTTACATGAAATTACCTGAAGGCTACATCAATGAAGAGAACGAGAACTTAGTCTGTAAACTAAGCCGAAGCCTTTATGGCCTGAAGCAGTCCCCACGTTGCTGGAACGAGAAGTTCGTCGGATTCCTGAAAAATTTCAACTTCCAGAGCATCGAAAGTGATCAGTGTGTTTTTGTTGGTGTAGTGAAAGGTTTTAAAGTGTACCTGGCATTATATGTCGGTGATGGCTTAGTGATATGTGAGAGCCAAGATGCCATCGACGAAGTTTTAAATTGTTTGAAAAACAATTTTAAAATCACAGTTGACAAAGCAAGTGAGTTTGTTGGTATGGAAATTGAGCGTGATCGTACGAAGCGTACAATAAAGGTGAGCCAGCGTAGTTATATAGAAAAGGTGATAACTAAGTTTGGCATGGAAAATGCAAACTTGTCAAGTGTTCCTGCGGAACCTGGTTTGCATTTGTGCAAAAATCCATTGGGTGAGAATAAGAATGATTGTATTCCCTATCGTGAAGCTGTAGGTTCACTTTTGTTTGCAGCTCGAGTCAGTCGTCCAGATATTGAATACGCAGTAAATCACGCAAGTCAATTTTTAGATTCTTTCGGCCATGAACATTGGCAAGCAGTAAAGAAAATAATTAGATATTTAATAGGGACTCGTACTTCTGGAATTGTTTTTGGAAATAGTGGGAGCTTATTAAATCTAGTAGGGTTTACAGATGCAGATTACGCAGGATGTTTAGAATCACGAAAATCTAGAAGCGGTTTCGTGTTTTTGTTAAACGGTGGTCCGATATCATGGTCAAGTCAGCGACAAAATGTTGTTAATTTGTCAACTACAGAAGCTGAGTATATCGCATTAGCTCACGGATCGAAAGAAGCCGTTTGGTTACATCGAATGCTAAGAAATTTAAAACTCGATTGTAAATCTGTTCCAATCTTTGTTGATAACTAATCAGCTATCAAATTAGCAAATAATTCTGAGTTCCATAAGCGTTCAAAACATATTGATGTGAGATTTCATTTTATACGAGATGTTTTGAGTCGGAAAGAAATTGAAATTAATTATGTTCAATCTAAAGATCAGCTAGCTGACATACTCACGAAGCCGCTATCAAAACAGCAGTTTTGTATTTTGAGAGAAAGAATGAGTGTGCTGAACCATTCAAATTAAGTGAGAGTGTTGAATATTTCTGCGACACATAGTATTAGTACTTTGAATGGCATTTTCTGTAGAGTGTACGAAACTGTTTTTGCCCTTAGTGTATCCATTGGAAATCATCTGTTCGACCTGTACCTAACTTTCCTCCCACCCTCGCTTTTCCTTTTCAGAAAAGGTCCTGGCAGGCCCTCTCAATTCTGTGTGCAATGAGTGAGAGTTAGTACCCTGCGATCTCTGACCAAGTTGACTGCGTCACTTGTAACGAGCAGATTAATTTTTCTTCAGCATTTTTTCATTCAATAAATATACACTGACTATTTAATCCTGTGGTTGTTTATTGCATAAATAACTTTCCAATAATAACTTATCACTCCACTTTGCGGTAATCTGAAAGAGGCAAAAACGCTATACTCTGTTCAAGAATCACTTATTTTTAAGTTGAGAGCAGTTCGCGCTAGAGTAAGGATTACGATATAAGAATTCACAGGTTCAAATTTGAAGTGATGAACAAAATTACTTTGGGAAATGTAGCGCGTCGAATTTCGTGAGAGAAAGCTGGATACTTCCCACCTAAGCCGAGCGAGCCACCAGAACAACAACTCTACCGCTTCACGCCCGGGCGGAACAATAGTGTCAGAAACAAGCCCCCAAATAATCACAAACCTTATCAGCAATAGTAAAAATTTTTCATTGATGAACATATTTTAGATTTTAACTAAATTCAATTTAATAGACTAAAAAAGTACATATTAACAATGGATTTGTATCAAAATATATAATTTTAATTTTGTTGTTGTAAATTGGATTATTCAGATAAATGTTTCCAAAGAAAAATGTTTACATATATTTCAATTAAAAAAATCGTCCATTATTGTAAAGTTATCCTTCTCAAAATTATGCCATGCTCCTGGGTTCTTAAAATTAATATGGGTTTTCAAATGGGAAAAGCTCGCTTTTCGAAAAAATGGAAAAAAGCAGTTTTATGTCAAATTCACGCTGATACAGTATTTTATGAAAATTTTCAATATTAATTATTTTAATTGATAAGTGGCAAGTTTGGAAGTATTTTAAACTATTTTTCAGTTGTCTAAACGATATTCTTTCAGTAAATCGTTAAAAGTTATTATTTTCGGGATAAATCATACATTTTATTGATGAATATTAGGACATCCTCCCGGGCTTTTGAAATTAACATGGGTTTTCAAATAGAAAAAGCTCGCTTTTCGAAAAAATGAAATTTTATGGAAAATTCATGCTAAATACAGCATTTTAAAACTTTAACAATTTTCATTATTCATATTTGATAAGTGACAAGTTTAGAACTAATTTTGAACAAATTTTCTATTGTCAGAAAAATATTTTTTTCAGTAAATAATTGAAAGTTATTATTTTTCGAAATAAATGATACATTCGATGAATGTCGAGAGTAATATTTTATGTTTAACATATTTTCCAATTGTTTTAACATTTTCTATTTGTATAATTTTTTTCCAACAAATTGCATAAAGTTTGTTTTTTCTAGAATGAATGATTAACGAACGTTAAGATGAATATTTGCTTCAAGAATTTTTTCCTTGTAAATCGTATGAAGCTTTATTTTTCCTGGAATTAATGACGTAGTTAATAATTGTTAAGAGTAATATATAAGAGTGTATAAGATGTGAGAAAAGAAAATACTGCCTAATAAGCGACATGGTATATGAGATTAGAACAAAATTATAATGTTCTTCACTCTTTCTATTAAAAGACGCAAGTGAATGATAATTAATAGTTTAAATAATCACAAACTGAATTTCTGAAAAAATATGACAATTTGATACATATCTCATATTCAAAAAAAGTATAGTGGATAAATAAAAATTAATTATAATACTTCTGGAAATGTTTAATACTGATGCATAGAACTTGAATAAAATATCACATTTTTATTTTTGCAGTAATCCATTAAAAATTGATTCAAAAAATTTAAATTGTGATTGTGGAAATACAGATCGAGACATAGCTTCTACAATCACTTCAAACTTTATATCCCTAATTAGTTTCTTGGATTCTTGGATTTCTTTTTTATAGTCGTCTATTATGTTTAATATCCATAGTTAATATTGATGACAGATCAAATATTCAGGAGAGAATTACCATTCTTTGTGGCGCCCAGGCTCTGTTAATTAACAAAAAAAAAGGGTATTTGATTTTTAGGAACACATGGAAGAACACCTGCAATATACTAATAATAGCGAATATTCAGGCCCTGTAGTTGAATAGTATGTTCGTGTGACAAAAATTTCCAAAAAACTTGGAAAATTATCTCCGTAGAAGTTGAAATATCACATATTGCTCTTTTCTGAACATAAAATTTGCTTAGTTTCTCATACCTTGTCAACTCCTTTAAGTACATTGTTAAAAATTCCCGCATAAAACTTTCACTAAATGTATTGGAAGTTTATTTCCGAAATGTAGGGTAACGCTACAATACATAATGTTGTAGTTTTCAAATGCAACGGATCATGCAGCGATACATTGGTCGGATGAGGTGCATGCGCATAATTTTCGACTTACAAACGCTACAATACATGTATTGCAGTTTCGGCATTCCAATACCGTGTTTGCAATTTTGCCTCACGCTTGTATTGTAGAAGTGTTGGAGAATTCCAAACATTTTTAACAGTTTACTAAAATTGCACCTCCTATAAAGTGTAATTTCTCACAATTGAAAGGCATTTTCGAAAATTTCACCCCAATCAAAAGTTTTCATCGTTTCGGGTCTGTTTAGGGCCTGCAAATTACACGGAGAAAAATAGATATTAGAACAGAATATATGGATATTACCGGATAATATCTTAGCGATTTAACTATGGGACAGAAATCTAGATATTGAAGCACAGCATCTGTAGATATTAGAAAGAAGATTTTGCCTAGCAATATCCAAGATATTAAACAAAATAATCCAAGATATTGAACCCAAATATAACGAGATATTAAAAATTACTATGTGAGATATTTAACTAAAATATCCGAGATATCGAAAATGATTATCTCTGACATTAAACTTATTTCTTTCAAATTATTTTACAAATGAAATAAAATATGGGAGAAAGAACCGGATATTACAAAAATATAACATAATATAATACTGGGTATTTCTTCTAACTTGAGACATCAAATTATCTCAAGAATACGCATCCTATGAACAAAATCTCCGTAATAGAAACTTATTATTTTCGAGGGGAAAAGCGACTTTGAAAAAATATACACCCCCCAGGAGACAGGAGTGGAGGTAACTTTGTAATTTCAAATGGGAATCCCTGCCTCCTGGTAGGGTGGGGGCCCTAATTTTCTCAAAGTTTAAAAAAA
>CAKNXH010002365.1:547842-652301 GCA_932178445.1 Andricus quercusramuli | reverse complement strand
TTACACGCGGAATTGAAATTACTTTCAATATATTAACAGCAAAAAATGATTTGAATCGACAATTTTCAATGGAATCGTTGTTAAAATTTTAAAAAAATCAGATATCACTGAGAAACTTAAAAATATTTTCGATTATAGCTTCTTGATTACGACGCAGATAAAACAAAAAATCTGTTGTTAAAAAGGTGTATTTTTCTACTTTTGAACAAAACTAAACAATTAGAAATTAAATGAAAACCACCGAAAAACGGTTCAACATTTTTTTCGTTCAGCAGGAAGCAAGTTCGAAAACCTATTTTTTATCTAATGGAATAAAAATTCCAGGACCTTGAGAAAAATTCATAGACTTTTCCAGGTTTTCCCCGGTTTTTTTCAGGTAAAAAATAATTCGAGGATTTTTCCAGGATTGCAAGGATTTTCAGGTCGCTAGACACCCCGGTTAAATGTTGTCCAATTTTAAAATTAGAAAACCTATGTTAAATAAAATTAATTTTATAAGAAGGAGCTTTAAGGCTTAGAGTCAAAAAATATCAGATTAGAAGTATTTAATATTTTTGTAATTCATGAATAAAGGATCATTAAAGATTACGAATCTGAAATTTAAATCTTCAAAATTCAAAAGATTTAAAATGAAGCTTTGCGAATCGTTTAATATATAAGGTTTCTAAATTGAAATATTATGTTTTTTTTTTGAAGTTTGCAGTTTTTAAATGTCCAACTATTGAGGCGTTCAATTTGAATGATCTCTCTGGATTATTATTTTAAACAAAATTGTTCACTTGCGAAAGCTACTAATTTGAAAATTGTACACATTTCAATAAATTTATTTGAAAATCGTTTAATTTTAAACTTTTAAACGCAAATTTGGGGATTCTTTTATTTTATAATTTGTTAATTAACCATTTCTAAGAGTATTTAATAAAAACTCTCGTTCTTCAATGTTTTATAGGAGATGTTTTATTATAACCTTTGAATTTGGAAAAGCACATTTTATAGTTATTGCGCATACTGAGAAAAGAGTAAATAAAATTAGATGTAATTTCTCATAGTTCAATATTAATTGCCCAACTGAGGAAAATTAAAGATTAAGTGTAGAAAATAGATCGATTTTCCACCTTACACTTTAAAACACGGACTACATAAAGTGTATCATCGCATTACCAGAGATCTCTGGCATTACCTAAAATTTCTGGACCTGGTGTATTATTATTAGGAAAATTAAAGAACTTACTTCAAAATCGGTTCTGTGATATAAAGCTCGGCTGCAACGTCTGCTTGATAATACTGCTATCAATCAGTACTGAGTATAAATTTTATAAACGTTACTTTGAACAAAATTCCAGGCTTGTCCTGTGCTTGGATAATTGGCAGTTGAAGTGTAGAATAACTTAAAACATCTAGAGCTTGTACGACCGTTTCCATTTTGGCCATTTTGACCGTTTCCATCAATATATACGTAAATCGCTGTCAAATTGTGCAAGTCGTATCCGACAGCCAAAATGAACGGCTGAAATTGAGGAATTTACAATTTCAATGTTTCTAACTAAATAATTGAATTTTTAGAGGTTTGAACAATCGATTAACATTTTCAGGGCATTGGAAATTAAAAACTCTAAAATTGTAACGATTCCAAACTCAGAAATTGAAATTAAAAAATTTGTGAACTGCAACATGTCAAAGATTTCGTTTTTAAATCATCCCGCGTAAGAGAAAAATGTAAATTTTTATTATTCGCATTTACTAAATTATATCAGTCTTGATAAATTTGATCTGCTTTCCCCAGTAACAAAATTCGTTTCAGGCTAACGGAAAGAAATGAAAAAGAAGTTATAAATACTTATATTTATAAATTCCTATATTTTTCAAGTATACTTAGATTTCTCTATAAAAATTGGTTATACATATGTAACAACGAAGTGTGTATAGGTTCCCCGAAAAAAATTGTGGTATGCTCTTGGATTTCGGTGAACCTAGCCAACTTTTTCCAGTTTCTCTAGGCCCCCCGAAAATATTTGTTCTACGCTCACCGAATTTAAGTGAATCTAGACGCGATCATTTACAATAGTAGGTATTTTGTCTTGATTTTATGGACAATAGATTGTTCGAATTTGAGGTTATGTCTGACTTTTGAAAAAAGTTCAATTTCAAAGATTTGTGCAGAAAAGAATAATAAACAATTGCAGAACAAAAGAAAAATAAAACTTACCTTCGACGAATGTTTTATCACACATTCTTCGCAATTCCAATCTTCTAAATACCTTGCGTACGTCCATGGCTTTACTGCACAAAAACAGACGCGACCGGCCGGCGATAACAAGCGACATGTACGTACGCACGCTCGCAGTATGCAAAATCTGGGATATTTAACTTTAATATCTCAGATTTTATACTTTTAGTATAAGCAGATATTGCCCTTTAATGTCTTGTATATTGAATAGTAGATATTAGATATTGTGTCTTAATATCTATATCTTACGGTTTAATATCAACATTTTTAATATCCACTTTTCAATATCCATTTTTCTCCGTGTACGGTTTGAAGTTCTTTGGAAAGTAACACAAAATGATGAAATTATTCTTTCATCAAATGAGGCGAGATTCGGGGGTGAAATTATGAAAATGAATAATCTTTCTTTAAACCTAATCCATAGATGTTCCTGTACGTGGAATATCAATTAACGCAAAAGTTATGCTACTAAAGAATATTTGTGCGTCCCCAAACCATGGTATTTCTTGAACAAAAATTGTAGGATTTATAGAATGCAATGGAACGTGTAAAAAGAAATTGCAAAAAAATATATAGGGTAGAACACAACCGGTTGTCAATATACCAGGGCCTAAAGTTTCCACTTTTTCACGCGTTTCTTCACCTTCACGTTAGCGTCACCTTTTTTAAGATGATCTGATTGAATATTTATCACCGTGGTTTGGAAGTGACAACAACTGGAATATTGACAAACGGTTCATAAATGGACCTGTGGTTTAGTGAATTAATATAGGTCCACTAGAACTATAATACAGAAAAGTTTCGACCCGATCTAAAAAAATTTATTTTAGGTGATTACAGCGTACACTTAAATATCTCTACTAGCATTACCAAAAGTACCTGTGCAAATCGTGAATATTATTGGATATAATTTTAACTTTTTCCTTTTTCATATACAATTAATTTATTTGCTTAAAAGTATATACAATATTTTTGGGCTCATTTAGTTGGTAGATGTTATTGTTGATAATTAAGACGAATAATCAAGAAAAATATGCCAAATTGGTATTGGAAAAAATGAATTTCGGAAAAATAAATTTAAGGTAAGGTAGACTTTTGTCAAGTTGAGGATGGAATCGGATCAATATTTAGGCGTTTTTTTTAAGTTGGGGTGAATTTGTAGACTGTAATTATGCTCTTCAATGTATCAAATAGAATCTTTTTATAACCAATACAACGTTAATAAAAACTCATTTTGGATAAAAATTTCAGTTGTCATGTTTCTTCATCAGGACGGCACTATAGTTCTGCCAGAAACATCTAGCTTTACAGGGCACTTTTTCTTACAATATAGAGAAAATCCTTCTGTGCTTACAGGTGATTGCTAAAAAGTTTTCCATTTTAGACAATGAGATTTTAAAGAATAAGAAATTTCCAAACTGCCTAAAATATATTTGTTCGATTAAGAGTGAACCAAGAGAGTAAAAATATAGAATTGAGAAATTAAGGTATATATTTATGATGAATTTTACAGGTTGATAAAGGTTGCGTGAAACGACATTTGATTAGGGTAAAACAAAGTAAGCCAAAAAAGGTCGGCAAGCGCCCTTTGGAAATGGTTTTGTATGTGACAAGATTCGAGGGTCATTTCAAACTATAAACAACCAAATTTCCAGATTTTCTTCATTTTAACTACTGATATAAAAAAAGAGGAAATAACAAATCTTGTTGGAGCTGAGATTATTATCTAAAAAAAGATAACAGTAAAAGACCATTAGTGAGATACTTCTAGTTGATTCTGCGGAAAAAATTTAACGTATGTTGAAAAAAGGCAAATGAAGGATTTTTTATTAAATTTCTCGGAACAATACACAATTAGAGTTTAACTGCTAAGTTATCCAGCATAAAGACATCGGTGTATAAGTTGCAATTGATTCATCTGAAAAAATAATATCTTACTTATTCTGGATTGACGTTTATCTTTCTCTAAGTTGAAGTCACATTATTTTATTTCAATTTCCATATAAAAATATAGGTCCCTTTGTATCTAAACATCGTGAATGAAGAAGACACAACTTTTGTTTACTAATTTGTTTATAACAAGTCGTGGAATATTTTGATTTTATTAATTCCTCGATTAATTCTGTTCTTTAGCAGAAAACTTTTTTATGAACATGCTTAATTGTAAAGATAAAGATGAAGAATTTCATTTAATTGATTCGTCCGGAGTCAAATCAATCGAATAGACTAACAAATTCTTTAAACTTGAATGCGATTGTAAGACACGACTTAAAAAGTTCTATAATACCCCCTAATGGTAAACATGGATTGAACAGGAACAAATTTAAAGCTTTCCTCTCATAAGAAGTTGACAAACTGATGCAGGATTTTGCTAATTGAAATTAGATTTGCTCTGCATCTGTTCGCTTTGACGTAGAGGCAATGAAGTAATTAGGGCTTGCAATTCTTCTAATTGTAATTCATGGTCATATTGCTCTTATTTTTATTCCCATGGGCGGCAATTGAACGGATGACAAATGCTTCATTCATGTTTTGCTGTTTACGACACTGTCCGTTCACTGTTTCGCGGTTCCTCTTTCGAGCATTCGTTAATTCATCGCTATTTGCATGCGACGCGAAAGCTTTGGCGACGAAGTCTGAGAGACTCCCATGCATAAATCCAAATTTGAGAACGGACAGGTGAGTAAGTGGCGGCTGAGCCACGGTATCCATGCAGAGCGGTGTCTTTCATGTTGGATCATACTTCTGTTTGTCCCGGAGCGAGTCCTCGGACCTTGTGCTTAGCGGTGCGACGCAGAAAAGGAGCCGCTGCGAAACAACGCATTGTCCTACCGGATCCGCCAGGACCGACCGCCGGATGTGCGGCCAACACAAACGATTACGAAACTGAGACCTCTTTACCCCCTGGCCGCCACCCTCTTATAACCACCTTACCCTCTTACCCTCTTACCCTCCTAAACGTTCATGAATAGTCATGATAGAAATTTATCCGTAATCTTGCGGATAACTGCTGGTAACCACGTACAAAAGTGGCTTGCAGAATAGACAGACCACACATGGTGTATGTTCAGATGACGAATGTAAGGATTTGTGTGTTTGAGAAATGGAAATCATGAAATCCACATAGAACTTGAAAAAAAAAAAAATTGATTAGCATTTCGAACTCGAAAGTTCATTGCCTCACTACCCGATTCGGGTAGTGTTTCTAGGTGGATAAATACTACCAGTGTGGGTCCACCACACCCACGACGGGTCAACAACACGCAGTATTCCCCGAACGGTCACCCATCCAAGTACTAACCGCGCCCAATGCTGCTTAACTTCAGTGATCTAACGGGAACTGGTGTTTTCAGCGTGGTATCGCCGTTGACATAGAACTTATATAGTATTATATAGTACTAATAATTTAGTAGCTGAAGTATATACATAGAACATAATTTGTACTCAAAGACCGGACTAGGTGACTCCGAAAGATTTTCATGTCCTAAAAATGAATCTGTTGTCCAAATTTTTTCTACACGTCAGGATTTCGAGATATTCTAATCTAAATGTGGAAAAATGGCCATTTTCAGTCATATTTGAAACAATATAACACAAGCAGCGATGTATATTTTCTCAAACTGCTTATTCAATCGTTTAGTATTACTTTTGACCTTTCGTTTCCATTTTGGATCATTTCGCACCGATACTAGTTCTTCGAGATACGGCACATTAACTATTTCAGTTTAACATTGAAAAACTAGCAAAGACCCGTCACCTAGAATTTCGCAAATCCGAGCTTAGGTTCGGATTTAGCAAAGCAGTGGCGTAGCCAGGATTTAATAATGAGAGGTGTTTGAAAGGCTGAACAGAAAGAACGTTACTACTTACAGGAAAAAATGAGCATTATCTTCGAAGATAATTTCAGACATTAGACTAATAAATGTCATACATATTTATCATCCTTGCGCAAAAAATTATTTTGAAATCATGAAAATCCTATATCATCATGCACATCCTTTAAAATTTTCTAATATATTTTAATTTATTGATTGATTAAAACCACATTAGAGCCATCCGGTTCTACATAAAAACGCCCTCTGATTTCTGACCGGCAACCTTATTTCATATATTTAATTGTTTTTTTTCCTGAATAACAAATCGTATAAGATAAGCGATTGTTTAATTTTTCATATACTAAACTTTATTTCAAATTCTTGGTTTTGGAAATTTGGTTAACTTGTGTAAAAAAACTCGTGAAAAACTTTGCTTGCAGACGTCTGTGGAGAAGTGTGCAATGGATAATTTGGGTGGTCCAAGTTTATACCTGTAAAAATTAGTTTCCTAATTTTTTTAGTCAACTACCCCCCCCCCCTTCCTTTCGTTTTCCAGAAGAAGAAATTCAATATAAACATTCCGAATACTTTCAAGGGAATATTCCAGCAATAATTCACTGAAACCTTCTACATATTTTCAGGAAAATATTCCAGAAATATTCCACTGCAGTATTCTGGATACTTTCAATTTCATATTTCAGCAATATAAACAGGAAATATTCCTTCAATATTCATGGCAATATTCCGATTGTGGGACATTTGTGTATGACGAAATGTTTGAAAAACTTAATTCGTTTTAATTCACCTGCCTCTAAAGCCAACAACTCACATAAAAAAATTCTACAACATTTTTTAAAGAATGTTCAAAGAATATAATTTTCATACGATAACCCGGAAAATGCTAAAAAAAATGTGAAATAGAAGTTTCATACAAAATTCATGCTAAAGACCGTATGTTTTGGAACATTTTCCACATGTGTTATTTTTTTCCATATATGACAAGTTTCCAAGTATTTTATAAATAATTTTGAATTTTTCAAACAATTATTATCTTTTTCACCTGTAAATTGTAAAAAGTGATAAATTATTCAAGATGAATGATACAGTTAATGAATTTCAAAAATATTATTACTTGTTTAGGATATTTGGGAATTATTGAAGAAATTCTCATTTGTTTCAATAATGTAGATTATCCTCCGTCAATCTTAAAAATTTATTACTTTATGGAATTAATCACACAATTAACGAATGTTGAGAGTAATACATTTTTTAACGATATTTGGCAGTGATTTAAATCATTTTCATTTTTTAAAATAAATTTGTTTCCCTGTAAATCTTGAGAAGTTAATATTTTCCGGAATTGATAACGCAGTTGATGAATGATGAGAGTGATATTTTTATGTAAGATAGTTTACAAATATACACACAATTTGAATTGATTCAAACAATGTTTTCCCCTGGTGATCTAGAAAAGAAGTCTATTTTCTGGAATTAATGGTGAAGGTAATGAATGTTAAGAAAGATATTCATCGTGAAAGACAGTTTTGCAATTATAGAAACAATAAACAATTATGCACTTGCGTGTCTTCATAGGAAAGGTGAAGAAAATTCTATATTTTTCAATTCTCACATTATGTTCAATTGTACCATTTAATCCGAAAAATAATAACTTTTCACGATTTACAGACAATAGAAATGTTTAAACAAAACATAGTTGTTTGAGAAACTAAAAATTAGTTCCAAAATACTTGAAAACTTGTGATTTATCGAAAATAAATCATTCATGTAAAACATTTTTTAAGGAATACAATGTTTAACATGAATTTCACGTGAAATTGTTATTTTTTATTTTTTTTTTTTGGGTCACTTTCACTTCTGCTTTCCATTTTTTCTAAAACCGAGTGTTTTCCATTTAAAATCCAATGTTAATTTCAAAAGCCCGGTGCCATGGATTCACGTTTATCAATTTAAAAAAATAGGAAATTTCTTCTTCCGAAAAACAAACAAATTGGGTGGGGGGGGGGGGTCGATCAGCAAAAATCGAAAGTCGAATTTTTGACCAACCTAATGGATCATATTAGCAGTACAATTTCAAAATGTTGATTTTTATTACGGTTTCATTTGGTAAGGGTTTCCAATCGAAACATTTTTAGGCTCAAGATTTGTATGATAACGGTACACATTTTTTCTTTCAGAAATTAATATTTCTATGAAGGTTAGGTAAAATTTGTAGTGACGCGAGAGTTGCGTTACCTACTCAAAAAATCTTAGACGCCAAACCCTTTATTAATTGAAAACCCAATTTTATTCGGTTTCTTCGCCTTCTTGGCTAATTCTTCAGTGTGAAACTGAAATGGTTATTTTGCCATATCTCGAAGAAAGAAAATCAGTAAAAATGATAAAAAACTGAAATAAAAGGTAAAAAGAAGCCCTAAACTATGGCCCAAGCAGTTTTGAGGGGAAAAAACACTGGTCTCTTTATATTGTATCAAACATAGCAAAAAATGGAAATTTTTTCATATTTGGATTGGAATATCTCGATATTCTGAAATATAGGAAAAATTTGGACAACGGATTTATTTTTAGCACATTAAAATCCTTCGGGGTCACCTAGTCTGGCCTTTGGGTAAAAAAAAAGTTCATTTTTGTCGATGTGTGTTATTCTACTAGAGTGATTAGAAAAATAAGGAGTTTGAGAATTTGTAACTTTACTGTTTTGAACTTATGTTTATTTAATAAAAGTTCTTGAATAATATAACCCCAAGATTGAAAGATTTTGGCTTTTCATATTGATAAATTCTTTTACCAATTTCCTTCAATAATTTATTAACTAATACCTCTGATAGTAAATAGAATTATGTATTGAAGGTAATTAAAATGGAGCAACTTATTTTTGGATATGAAAATAACCATTTGCTATGAGGGTAATTTATTTAATTATTATATTAACAAATTAATGAGTGAAGGAGCTTCTTAAAGATGAAGATACATGGAGACTTTATTTTGCAATTTTTTGTTCGTGATATACGTAAAAACAATGCATATGCAATGTTTCTTGCCACAAATGTGACTTGCCGGGACTGGCATTCTCAACCCCTGAGCACTTAGTAGTGTGAAAACGTCAAAGTTTACTTTTCTTATATCAAAAAAAATCTCTTCATTATGCTTACGATTTGTTACACATTATCTCGAGGTTAGTAATAAGCTTATCTAATGACTTCAAATAAATTTAAAACAGTAACTTTTAAATATAAATAAAAATTTTATGCACACACACACACACACACACACACATATATATATATATATATAATTAAAATAAATTTGTTTTAGAAAAAATTAAAGAAAAAGGTTTTCATCAAATGTACGTAGCTGAAAAGGTTGAAAATTCTTTTTCAAAGATTTCTTTGACTAGAATCTTTGTTTATATTTTATTTTTTGTTTTTTACTACAGTGTGAAGGTTTTTATCAAATATGCGTTACAAAAATGGTTAAAGTATATAAGGTAAATGTCCCAGTAATCGTGACGGTCCCAGTAATCGTGAAAATTGGTTATAGTTTGAATATATTGTTACAAAAATGTGTTAAAAGTAACATTTAATGATAAAACTCACTTATTTTTACCATTTTATAATGGCAAATAGAAATTACATTCATTCAGATGAAATAAAAAGCAAGAAAATTGGCATCACGATTACTGGGGCTAAGGTCACGATTACTGGGACGTTTACCTTATGAATAATTATTAAACTACACTGTTTTGAATAATTTTTGTTTGTACCACAGTGCTATTTTAGAGAAAAGTTTACTCTCACAGAAATTTGTGTATAATTTTTATTATTTTTATACAATTAGGTCATTTCCCTTTTAGGATAGGCGTGACTTGCTCGATGAAGAATGGAGTAATGTGAGGTAGGGGGTATAGATTTTTTAGATTGATCTAGAATCCTCGTGTTATTTATTTAAATGACACGTTCGTTCCGCAACACTGCTCCGAACCAGGTTGTTGATCAATCTCTCTAGCGATCACCCCAAGTGAAGAGCCTCACAAAATTGTTATGTGTGGTTCCCCACTTGGGCCCATTAGTATCCAAGATCTTTGTTTCAGGCGTCACTCACTCTATTGTCATTCTGTTTGCAAACTATTTGTCGCCACACTTTTCTGTCCTGGCATACTACTTTAGCTTCCTTCACGTCCATGCATTTTTTCATGCAAGTTCTTGTGTTTTTATGGCTTCTTATGTCTCTTCGGATTAATGTCTCATTCACAGATTCTAATCATTCTTTCGGTGGTCTACCTCTGGGCATTCTGCCATTTACTTTACCTTTATACACTTGTTTGGTCAGTCATTCATCTTTCATTCTTTTAATATGTTCGAACTATCTTAACTGTTTTCTTTCCCATATGTCAACTAGTGTCTCTCTTGTACCGCATTCTTTGAAGATTATCTTGTTTCGGACTTTAATATTCATAAAATAATTTTGTATGATTTTGCAACTACGGTATTAACCAAAGAATAGCTTTCACAATTGTGCATTGCGTCCCTACAAAAAATGATGAAATTTTTACAGATATATACAAATTCACTGATGAGGGCCACCGTTGTATACCCAGAAGTTCAAAAATATTACATTTTTTCAATTTCTCTGGTCTCAAAGCCAACAACGAACATCAATTTTCTCAAACAAATAACAAACATGTTTAAAATTTTGTTCAACCTCGCAGCTTTAAAATTCCTTTGTAGTCTCTCAAAGTCTCTTGATTCTTTGAATTTTTAATTCTGGCGCACCATGCCAGATTCTTCAGTTAGTCTCACCACTATCAGATTTCCATTTCGCTATATGAAGTGTACGGCACAATTCGCAATATTTCTCTCCACCTGTGCGAGAAGCTCGCAAAGTGTCCCTTAAAGTAAGCAATTTACGATCCGGAGTTCGCCTATTATAGTTATCTAGGAAAGACATTGTGCAGCCATTATTATTGCGGTGGACATGTTGCAAGATGAGTAGACCCGATGGTGACACATTGAGAAGAAGCAAAAGAGATGATGTGAAACTCCGAAGAGTGCATGAGCGAGACCGACTGAGATCAAACGATTTAGCCTCGTGGCACGTAGTGGAGGCGAGATATGCATCTTCTGGGAACGCTTATACTTTAAAAACTCTTAAAACCCATTGAAAAAGGAATGAAAACTGTTTTAGCCAGTTTTAGCGAAGCGAATGTACATAGTGGTTGGACGCATTACCGCTCTGGTAACGTAATATTCATCTCGGGGTCCTAGCACGTCGAGGTCACTAGGGCCATCAGCGACTGGAGATGAATGAAAACTAGATCTGGCCGCGAAGTGGCAGAAGAATAACTGAAACTAAATAAGAACTGAGGGTATAGTACTTACTGCACGGAGGCCATAAATGCGAGTATCGTCCTGCTGCGATCAAGTCAGGATGAACGCGCGATTCTGCACTCGACTTGCTCCTTGACTTATGAGACAAAATCCAAAACACCACTCAAAGTGTGGGAATCTCTGCTCAGTTGTGCGGCTTTCTGACGCATGTACATTGTACGTGCACTGTGATTCCAAATAATATATTTCTTGTCCGAGATAAATTTTAAAATCATACTATACCTAATGCACAGAGCAACATTGTGTGATGCATGAATATTACCGAAATACCACTTGACACAAGGTTTATTTGGCCGAGAATCAAATAATCAATTTCATCATTTTTATTTATCCGAATAATCACATATCCTAATCTATTCATTTGCAAGAATGACCATTTATTATATTTTGCAATTATTCGAATTATCATTTAATAGCGTAAAATTCAAATTAAATTAGACCTGATGTTCTTTAGGCCATTAGGGATTGTTTGAAAAACACTTAATGCCTGCAGGTGAGAGGTGAGGTTGTCAAAAAGCGCTACACCCGCGTTAAAGATACATACTTCTCCCACAAGGGCCTTTAGAGCATCCTACGAAGGCCTTCAGAGCCTCCCACAATGGCTTTCAGAGCCTCCCGCAAGGGTCTTCAGAGCCTCCTGCGATGGCCTTCAGAGTCTCCTACGTAGGTCTCCAGAACATTCTGCGAAGGATTCCAAAGCCTTCTGTGAGGACCTCCAGAGCCTAACTTTATAAACAAAACCCTAATAGCGCATAGGCGCGCATATCGCGCAAGGTGGCGAGGCCCCAGTTGTACTAATATAATAGTTATTTATGCAGCAAGTGCGAAACAAGGCTGATTTCGTAAGTGCGAACTCCACAAACGCATGGAATCAGCGTTTCGCACCTGTCACACACAATATTGTTTATTACATCCTCATAGAGAAAAAGCTTGATGGCAAACACTAACTAACTGGTAAACAAAAAAGACTCAACACTAGACCAACACTGCAAGACGTCAACGGACATGAACTGTCACTGCTCGGTACTGCCTGTTTCTACTGCTAGATAGCGCGCTGGGGTTCAATCACTGGAACCAACCTAAATTCACTTCAGCCCATTTCGTAGCAGTGAATTAAAAGTTAGGAAGCCTTCCACCTCCATGAATCTTCATTTTTTTCAAGCTTACCCTACTTTTTTCACGGTTAGTCTGACGCCTTAATATTGGCCAGTTTCTGTGCCTGTTATAGTAAATGTTGCAGTCACAAGGGTTTCAATTGCATCTGCAAACGTTTATCACGTGCTATTTATTGCAATAGCCATCCGCGAAAATTATTTAGTACGTTTGACACTTTTTCAATAAATTTCTGATCTTTCATGGTGATTTTCAGCCAAATTTCTGTATGAATATTTTTCCCTTGTAAGAATTTTTAAGAACATTTTTATTTTGCCGGTGTGCAAAGTTACTTACCTATAAAGTGAGCATGCACGTCCATTTCGTCGATTTACCAAATAGATGTGTTTTCAAGTGTGGATGCGTCTATATCATTCTTCCACAGTCTGCTGCATTGAAGCACACTTTGCACATTATTCAGAGGCATGGACGTCCGCACTTTCAAAATGGGTGTTGCAAAAAAAAATTCTCATTGTTTCATTCAACGTGGTGCCAAAAAGTCGCAAATTTTCAAAAACGTGTAAATACTCACGAAATGTTGAAAAATAATTATCATATTTTAATGAATTTTAGTAATATTCATGATAATATTATGGTTGTAAGGTTTCTCTATTCTCTAAGCAGAATTACGTTCAAAGTGAACTCAAGATCTTTCAAAAATGTTAGTTATTTCCAAAGTTATGACAGTTTTGTAAAAACATCGAAATTTGACATTATTTTGCAATATCTCTTCATGAAATTGGTAGCTTGTCCTAAAATTCAGCTTATTAGTAGCAGAATGTTATTACCTTTTGTGCCACTATAAGAAAAAAAATTGTATCGTAATATTATAATATTTAAGGAACTTTAGCAACAGGTCAAAAAAATAGATATGCAAATAATTTTGCCCGATAGTGTACACTTACTCTATAAAAAGCGTTCCAAACGGGTTCCGAACATGTGAATTCGGTAAAGCGGGAATCCTACAGGTCCTAATTAGTTTTCTAAGTATCATGTTGGAAATAACCCGAACACGTTACTACAACAGCCACGCAGCTATCCTTGGAAACTTTTCTAAATAGAAGATTGTAGATGTATGTTACATCAAAAGTAAAGATTCAAATTGCCTAAATCTGTGCTGTTATAAATGTTAAAATTTTTTGGCAAATTTAACTTATATAAACTTAATACATGGCCCATGAAAATTAAATTCTATGAATAATCGAATATTATTCGAATATCTAAATTCCTAATTGCCAAGAAAACTTCATCTACCCATAAGCGAAATACTGTAAAATATAAGTTCAACTGAAAACTTGTTTAATTTAAGTATTGGTTAGCGTCCAGCTTCAAGTGAATTTAGCATAAAGTACTGACTACTTTAGATTTAAAGAGACAGTAAGTAAAACATTATTCTGTAAGATAGGAGAAATTTAAAACTAGTTCATAAAAACAATTTTCTTTCTCGACTGCACTCATGAATCCTCTATTGGGCTGAAGTACTTGCAACTTTATTTTGAAGGTAATAGCCGAAAAGACGCGAATTCTTTGAAGGCGTCGTCGCGACGATATTGCCACCGTTTGCAACTTCGACAGGTTCCACTTAAAAGTTTTAGTACGTCGATTCGAATGACAAGTAGGTAGATCTGAAAACTTTCTAGACGCCTCGATTCCTCTGTGAAGTTTCTATAGTGGGTCGAGTTGTTCCTGCGAGTGGCAGTGAGATGGATAGATATTATGTATGTACAATATCATCCGTTACTCGACAATACGTTACAACTTCATAAAGCCACGTTCAGAAGAACACGAGTTTAAAGTTCTAACACTATCAACATGTCTGAGATAGAGAAACCTATTAATTTTAGATACCTTGTGTAGACCTGAACTTCCCATGGTCTACCATAACTTTTCCTTATTTTTCTTTAAACTTGAAAGAAACATATGAGAAAAAAACTTAGCACATTTTTCATCAGAATTGTAATGTTACTGATATTTATTTTATATAAATTATTTATTTTTTATTGCAAGCAAAACAACGAAATTTTATGGAAATACTTATCTTTTGTATAATTCGTTGTGGTATCAAATTTAGATAAAATACTCAGTTTTTGTATGTATATTTCTCTGAAATTTTAATACCATTTTTTTTTCTTATAAATTCCTCATGAACCTGAGAAAAATAATATTTGTGGAATGTTACATTGCATCTACTAATATGCTAAGCTGGGAAATCTCATATTATTTCCAGATGTTCAATATTAAGTTATGTATACAACACCATTACGGATAAAATAAATTGTATTAGACATACAAAACTCAAAAATAGAAAGATGCTCACGTATTCGTGTACACGATTAAAGTAAGAGGCCTCTCTTTCCTATTATTTGTCCAAAAATTGGAAAAGGGCTCTGAAGGCGCTCGTGGAAGGCACTAAAGGACTTCATAGGAGGCTCTGTAGGCCCTCGTAGTAAGTTCTGGAAGACTTCGTAGGAGGCACTAAGGGACCTCATAGGAGACTCTGTAGGCACTCGTACATTGATCATGGCCCTCGTAGTAGGTTCTGGAGAACCCCGTTAGAGACACTGAAGGACCTCATAGGAAGCTATGGAGGCCCTCGCGAGATCCTTTGAAGTCCCTCGCGAGAGGCTCTACTCTCATGAGTCTCTGAAATACCTAATGCGTGGCTCTGGAGACCCTTACGGGAGACCCTAGAAGCCCTCTGTAGGGGTTCTGGAGGATCTTCCAGGAGACTCTAGAGACCCTAGTGAGAGACTCTGAAGGATCTCGTGAAAGACTCTGGAGGACCTGAAACAGCAACAGCGGTGGCGGTTACCCATATAGCCCTTGCTAAGCTAAGGCTGTGTCAGGGCTGATCTAAGGCTGGGCCAGGGCTGAGCTAAGGCTGGGCCAGGGCTGCGCTAGTACTTGGTTCGGGCAGAGTTTAGAATTTTCGAAACAGCGGTGGCGAAATCTTTTCATTCATTTTTTATAAAAGAATTCTTTTGAAGAAATGTAAAAAATAGCATCCTTAAAAATGAAAAACATCCCTTTCAACTGTATAAAAAAATTAAGTTTTTTTGAAGGTTTAGTAAGGTATCTTAATTGATATATTTTTTATTATAATTTAGTCTAAAACTGTGAAAAGATTCTTTTGAAGGTATAATGCGTTTTTCATTCCAATTTAATCTTATTTTCGAAGAAGATATAGTAAGGTATCTTAAATTATTGAACGAGAATAATATAAGTACACATTAATTAGGATAGATTGAGGGAGGGTCTCGATTTCTGAAACCTCGGTGGTGAGAACTTCTTATAATGTAAAAAAAAAAATTGATTAGCAGTTCGAACTCAAAAGTTCATTGCTTCACTATCCGATTCGGGTAGTGTTTCTTGGTGGATATTTACTACCAGTGTGGTCCACCACACCCACGACGGGCCAACAGCACGCAGTATTCCCGAATGGTCGCACATCCAAGTACTAACCGTGCCCGACGCTGCTGACTGGTGTTTTCAGCGTGGTATCGTAATGTACCTCAAAATCCCAGTTTTGGTCCAAATCTCTGGGAGTGCTGGAAATGGAGAGGGCAATATGCAGGGATCAATAGGGAGAAATAGAAAAGAGTTAATGGAATGGGAGAGGGCATATGTGGCAGGAGGTGTTTCTGGATACCCTCGCGGAAGGCTCTGGAGGCCCTCGTAAGAGGGTATTTGAAATTCCTGGAAGGGTCTGGAAAGGCCCTCATAGACGGGTTTTCAGCCCCTCGTGGGAGGTTCTGTGGCATTCGTAGGAGGAAACTGAGGCCCTCGTGGTATGCTGTGGGAGCCCTCACGGCCGGCTCTGGGCCACCTCGTGAGAGGCTCTGGAGGCCTGCTCCAGCCTCCTTAGCTTTTATAACAAGGTGGCAGCAGCGGCAAGATCTTTTTTAAAATGTAGGGAGATATGTATATAGTTTTGGCCTTGAAGATTAAAAAGAAATGTAAATGAAAAGGGGAGCTACTGGCAAGGGGGTGGGAGTATACCTCTAATCACCCTTAACCTTCTTTCGAAACCGTTCCTTGTACAAAAAGTGATACCCCTCGGGATCTAGAATTCCGAATTCGAATTTTTTCGAATCTTTCCAAGATGTGTATCCGATCCAATCCGAATTATCGGAGCCAGTCCGAAGCAAGTTTCTGAATCTTCTTAATCCATGCATGGATTGAATAGAATAGAAATGTGAGTTAGGATTAAACTTAATGTAAATTGTGGGGATTAATAAATATTTAAAACTTTTTTCGGATTATTTCGGATTCAGAAATACATCAAACATTTTTCGGTTTGGTTCTGATTCGGAAATATCAAATAATTGTTTTGCATTGTTTCAAATCAGTGCAGATACAGATTTCGAAATTATTTGAATTAGTTCAGAGTTAATTCCTGGCCAAAACTTTCGCTAGGGGAGTTCCTACTAACACCTACTTCTTTCTAGAAAATTGTCACAAAAAAATCCGCTAAATAGCATTCCTATACCAAAAAATATGACAGGAAAATAATGCCAGAAAGCGTGTCATTCTTGGCAAAAATAATACGAAAATGACAGGGTAAACTGTCAGGCCTATTATTATTCACCTATCACTTTTCTTTTGTTTTCTCTGTATATATACGACCAAATCACACGCATGTAATTATATTCAAGAACATAACATTTTATGAACTTTGTTTTTGAATGGGTATCAATGGAATACATTTTGTAAGAGATAGAGTTGCAGTAGACGTAAAATTACCTATGATTCTTACTAATTTGACTTAACGTGAAATTTAGCTGCATAAAATTTGAAACCCGGACTACACAAAGTGTTTTGGACTATACAGAACATTTTAGGCCCTTTTCAAATCAAAAGAATCCCATTGTCAATAAATTAAAAAGTTGACTATATTGTGATTATGGCCATTCTATTTCGTTAGCCATGAATGCAAAGATTTTTTTTGTATTGATTAGAGTCTTTTCTGACATAATAAAATTTTTCGTGAAATAAACAAATTTCCTTTTCGAATGAAGTAAAACAATTTTTTTAAATTTGAATGTAAGTTTCATTTGAGTATATGATTCTACTGTTAGCAATATGTTGTTTTGAATTATTTTGATTACTTTCATTCCATTTCGACTAAAAAAGAATCTTTCGAAATGAAATAAATGTATTACACAGTAAATCCCCGGAATATTATTAATCTGAAGAATACCACTTGCTCTTGAAACTTTTTAAAAAAGTTCATTTTTTGAAGAAGATATTGGCAGTTTTTTTGTGGCCATATTTGTAATAAGTGTAATGAAATACTTTGTTAGACGTGGTTTCAAATATATCAAAAGTTCATGAACTTGTACTTAAAAACTTTCCAATCTCTACCAAAGTCTAGAGTTTGATCATTTTCAAAATTGCTGTTTCGACGTTCTGTGCATCTTTCCGATAATATTTACTATACAATAAAACTATATAACTCTAACAATGTGTGCAAAGCAAAGAATTTTTCCAAATCTCTTGAGGTTTTATTAAAAAGGTTCAGTAATTTTTTTTACTATATTTGCATCATAACAAATTGTGACACATTCGTGCAGTTTCTATTCAAAAGAGAAGCCAGTGCTCTCAGAAAAAAATTTAAAAAACGGTACGTGCTTTTCAATATCAAATTATATAATCAACTATATTGTGCTAAGAAGGCTTCCTTGAAAGATAATGAAACATGCGAAGTATTTGATGATCAATTAAAATAATTCGAGGGCAAATGGTAATTCGATAAAATGAATATTATAACCAATAGTAACCCATAAAGCTCAAACTTATGCCCAATAGTAATCCTGAATAATAACACGTGGGGCAAATAATAATTCGAAAAAATATAACAAATATAGGTTAAATAATAATTTGGAAAAGTAAAAAATATATCAAATTCTTATTTAGTCAAATGTATTTCAGTTTATTAAACACAAGAAAAAGTAAAATTTGGGAAATATTTATGCACCTCAAAAACAGGTGAAGATTTGCGTGTACTTATCCATTAACATGGAAGTCAATTCCGAAAATTTATGAGGTTCTTTCCATAAACGGAAACTCTGAAAATTACATCCATCTAGATGTACCGAATACAACTGGATGTGTGCCTATACGTGAAAAATGAAACATATGAGTTAATTTAGGATATGTCGAATAAGATAACGACCAGTATATTCTACTGGAAAGATAGAATATTCATCAGTTACACTGTACTCAAAATTCTCCAAATCTCCATCAATCATGTATCCTTCTCTTACAGAAGATGAAGATCTTTATAGATACTCTGCTCTTCTCTTCGCTGGTTTGCTTTAATTAGTAGTTTTCAATTGTTTCCAATCAATGATACTCAGTTATTATTGAAATATTAAATGTAACTGTTCAGAAACAGTACACTGAGAAAATTTATTCAATAAAATTTACCTAATTAGTTCGGTAAATGGAGGGTATTATTGCTTTTAGATTAATTTTACAGTTATTTTAGGATTTAATAAAAAACAAAGCTATAAAAAATACCAAAGAGTTGTGTAAAATCTCAATCCCAAAAGTGAAAATTCTGATATGTAATAATTGATATGAGGATTGCATTATGTTCATATCAGAATATTATAAAATAACGCAAAGTAATGTACATTTTTATTAGAATAATGATATAAAATTAAATTTCGTGTGATATCAACTATTCACTTCGAAGGAAGTATAGATTGTAGAATTTTGTCGGCGATTTTCACTTTTATTGGTAGAGGAACAACATAACCGTGAGGAGGAATGAGAGAAAAATTCAATTAATATTGTAGGATTTCATACAAATATTACTTAAATCATACTCTGATGAATATTACTTGTCAGGTTACTAAGTGAAAGTAGAAAATATTTAAAATTGAGGTGTAAGAAACTAAAATAATGAAAAAAATGTGTAAAGAAATAAAAACCGCTTATGGTAGAAATATCAACTATTACATTTTCAGTTGAGAATTCATATTTTTTGTTTGAATTCGACGGCTTTCGTTTTAAATTGAATTTTTCTGTTTCAAAGATCAACCATTATATTTTTCGTTGAGAGAAAAAACGTCTCATAAAAAATTCGCCTTCTTGGATTCAAAATTCCCCTATTTTTTTGAAAATGCAACTATTTTTTGTCTAAATTTAACGTTTTTGGTTTCAGAATTCGAGCACTTGGTTAAACTAGCTTTGAATTCGATCTCGAGTGTTTCCACTTTGTTTGTATTTGTAATTATCTGGTGCTCATTTCACGAGCACTTTGCTGCCCGTTATCAAATGTATTTGCTTCCTCATAGAGGAAGCATTAGTTATTTTTTTCAATAATAGACAAACCAGAGTCTTTATTTTGCTCAATTAGAAAATAAAAATGTACTAAAAATACAAAATTACAAAATAATACAAAAAATTTAAAAAAACAAAAAAAATCAGACAAATAAAATTTTGTATTCGGAATGATAATTTTTCGAGCTGGAAAAGGGAAGGGAAAAGTTCTGTCGCACCCTATCCCTTTCCCAATTTTATGATTTCGTTATACAAAAATTTTCAGAATTACTCTATTTGAAAATTTATGATCAACAAGTCTTTTCTATTCATGCGACAACTTTGAAATATGTCAATGAAAAAATTTTTCTGTTTGAAACAGATGACTCAACACTGATAGAAATAATATTAGTGAAATATTATAAATGAGCATAACTTCCTCAATCTTGAATAAAGTGTATTAATATTATAGATCAATAGATTTGCCACGAATCAAGGAATCTTTTCCGTTCTTGCATCAATTTTGAATTATGTTAGTAAAAAAAAATTTACTATAAAAAACCGTTTTTTCAAATATTATGCATGACCATAGCTTCCTTACTGTTCAATAAAATGTAATAATATTATGGATCAATTGATTCGACTTGAATCAACTCATCTTTTCTGTTATTTCATAAACTTTAAATGATGGTAATGAAAAAAGTTTTACTATGAAAAAGCGATTTTCAAAATATATAAATTACCATAACTTCCCTACTCTTTGATAAAATGTATTGATATTATAGGTCAATCGATTCGTCTCGAACCAAGGAATCTTCGATATGCTTGCATCAACTTTGAATTATGCTAATGGAAAAAGTTTCACTATAAAAACCCGATTTTTAAAATATTATTGAGTGCTAAAAAAAATGTAATAAATATTTCTAGATATCTCCTATCAGTTTCAAGATATTATTGAAGAAAAAAAGCTCTCCAATCGTGTTCGCAAAAAAACGTGACATCCACACACACACATCCGGACAATTGCTTAGAACATTGTATTAGACATTTTTAAATCAAGGAGGGTTTAATTAAATGAATTTAAAAATTTTGGAAAATGTTACCATTATAAAGCTGCTTCTATGAGGAAGCAAAATGCATCTTTGTAGGTTGAAAATACAACTATTTGGGTGAAAATTCAACTATTTTGATGAACATTTGTTCCTTTTGCTTGAAAGTTCAACTATTTGATTGTAAATGCAACTAATGAAATAACTTTGTTGTTGAAAGTTCTACTGACCGAGTCCATTTCAAATCAGGCAGGTTCTACACTCGATGTTTCAGAATCTCTCGGGGACAAAATATGTGGTTTTTTAGAGGAAATTAGGCGATACGTATTTTTGCGATTTGTGAAAAAAAAATTTTTTACAGTGTTATGCGTGTTTGAATTTTTGGCTTTGTTTTTCAAAAAAGCCCCAATTTTTTATTTAAACTCGTATAACTTTTGACTTAATTTAGGTATTTCCTGTCACCACTACGCAGCGCGTCCTCGGGTTGCGGATAGAGGAACGGCCCGTTAGGCTGAACAGCCCCTCAGGTTAGCTGCCAATACAAGAATAAGCAGCCGCGGACAGCCGATAGGAACCAGTCGTGGGTGTGGTGAGCCCAGCCTAAGATGTTGGCCTAGCACTGGTAGAAAACACGATGACCATGGCTTGGGAGTACCCACCCATTCACGTTCATACGCAATGGGTGGGTCCTGGCAGGCCGGGGTGCAGCGTGTATTCACCTAGAAACACTACCCCGAACCAAAACTAAAAATCTTGTAAGGGAAAAATCCTGCTGCCCATTGGACACCGCAGCGATGACACTGCCCGCAAAGGATGTGTGAAATGATTCGCCTGTATAGGGCCAAAGGGGTACTGATGCCAGTATAGGCGCGCTGCCTTGCAGGGGGACGTTAGGATACGAGGATGAAACTGTAATGTGTCTGACGACAAGTTGACATGGTCCTTGTCAGAGTCGGAAAGCTCCCATACTTAGACCTAGGGAGGTATGGGGGTTATCACTCCTGGGACAGTGGACTCACCTACGATCGGAATAGGATCCTAACGTGCGGATTATCTTGAAACTACCATGGCTAACTTGCAAAAACAAAAAACTACAGTTAAAGATCTAAGGGTGGGAACTCTAAACGCGCGTAGTCTAAGTACTGGCGGATTTAGCGAACTCATTGGGATAGCAAATAAATACAAAACTGACTTAATAGCACTTCAAGAAACCTGCTGGCCGGGCGATTTCGCGTCAATTTCTAAGGATAACTATACTTTTCACTATGGGGGAGCTAAGGAGTGGAGACTGGGGACCGGTTTTCTTATTAATAAACGAATCTCGCAAGCGGTTATCGACATGCAATTCATTAACGATCGGTTATCATACATTGTACTGAAGGGTATTGTCAACAAACAGGTATTAATCAATGTGCACTGCCCCACCGAGGACAAAGACGAAGACACTAAAGATCTCTTTTACGAAACAATCGAGCAGGTTTTTGACAAGTTCTCAACTTTTGACGCAAAAATAGTATTGGGGGATTTCAACGCGAAAATTGGAAAAGAACCGATGTATAGGCCTACAATAGGATCAGAAAGTTTGCATGACGTCAGTAACGACAATGGAACTAGAGTAATAAACTTTGCAGCTTCAAAGAACCTTGTTGTCAAAAGCACATATTTCAAGCATAAAAATATACATAAGGCCACCTGGAGATCACCAGATGGTAACACTCATAATCAGATCGATCACGTTCTAATTGACAGAAGACGTCATACAAACATTCTCGATATAAGATCGTATAGGGGAGCGGATTTAAATTCAGACCATTTTCTCGTGATAGTAAAACTAAGATCTAGGCTAGCGATCAGTAAGAAAACAGGACGCACAGAGCCAACAGTTCGTTTCAATATAGATAAATTCATAACAGCAACAGAAACATTAAATTATCAAGTTGAGATTTCTAATAGCTTTGACGCTCTCCAAGAACAGAGCGACGATAACAAAAATTACGAGGAGGACCCGGAAACCCTGTGGAGCAATATAAAAAAGGCGGTAAAGACAGCCGCGAAACTTACGATAGGTTTAAAGAAAGTAACAAAAAGCAAACCATGGTTTGACGAAGAGTGCAAACTCTGGTTTGAAAAACGCCGGAAGGCCAGACTAATTAGTTTACAAAATAAGTGCGATCAAACACATAAGAAGTATCTCGAGATTAGTAAACGTACAAATAGGCTCTATAGATCCAAGAAAAGGGAGTGGGAAAAGAATAAAATACTAGCAATAGAAACGCATAATAAACAGAATAACCCGCGCGAGATGTACAGGGGAATCAATTTTATAAGGAAAGGCTTTCAAAGTAGAACGGAAGTAATGAGGGACGAAAATGGCAATCTAGTAGCCGATGCGACAGAGAGACTGAATTTATGGAAAGACTATTTCGATAAACTATTAAATGTACGCGAAGCCCCCGTTGAAGGTAATCTCGGCGAAATCCACACTGCTGATCTATTAATTGATGACCCTGCTGATATAGAAATAAAAATGGCTATAAAGAAGTTGAAAAATAACAAAGCCGCGGGCATCGACGACCTACCGTCAGAACTGATAAAAAATGGAGGCCCTTGCCTCACAAGACAAATTATTAAATTAATACGCGCAGTTTGGAAAACAGAACGCATGCCGGAAGAATGGAATACCTCTATCGTTATTCCCATCTTTAAAAAAGGCGATAAAACTGACTGTAACAATTATCGGGGAATTTCACTTGTATCTTCGTGCTACAAGATCCTGTCTAATGTAATCCTAAGTAGACTGACTCCTTTTGCCGAGGAAATCATTGGGGATTACCAGTGTGGATTCCGCCGAAACCGATCTACAAGCGATCAAATGTTTACAATTAGGCAACTGCTAGAAAAAAAATGGGAATTTAAAGAAGTAGTGCATCAGCTATTTATCGATTTCAAAAAAGCTTACGACTCTATTATACGCGCACGAATGTACTGGATCCTAGAGTTCTTGGGTGTACCAAGAAAATTGGTTAGACTTATCGAAATTTGCTTAAGCGGCAGTAGGGGTAGACTACGCGTAAACGGTAGTTTATCTGAGGAGTTCTCGATCCGCGATGGCCTGAAACAGGGCGATGCACTTTCGTGCGTCCTTTTTAACTTGGTTTTAGAATACGTGGTTAGGCAAGTGCAGGCGAACCCGACCGGTGCTACCCTCAATGGGATAGTACAAATTCTTGGATATGCGGATGATCTCGACTTACTAGGGGATGATAAAGAAACGGTAGCTAAAAATGCAGAAATCTTGATCACAAAAGCCAAAGATATTGGCTTAGAAGTTAGCGAATCGAAGACAAAATATATGACCGTCGGCAGATCCGAACAAAGTAATCAAGACGGGGATCTAATGGCTGGAAATATGAAATTTGAAAGGGTTAGCGAGTTTAAATACCTCGGGTCTATCATAACTAGCGAAAATAAGATTAAAACGGAAATCAACGCGCGGCTGCACGCTGGCAATGGGTGCTATTATGCAGCAAACACACTATTAAAATCGCGATTGCTATCTAGAAACATCAAAATAAGAATCTACAAAACAATAATAATGCCGGTCGTCATGTACGGGTGCGAAACGTGGGCGCTGACGAAGGGAGAGGAGAATAGGTTTAGAGTTTTTGAGAATAAAGTACTGAGAAAAATCTATGGTCCAAAAAGGGACGAAGAGACCGGCGAATGGAGAAAACTGCATAATGATGAGCTGCATGCTCTCTACGGGTCAGCAAATATTAATAGAGTAATGAAAGCGCGTAAACTAAGATGGGCGGGGCATGTAGCAAGAATGGGAAATGAAAGAACAGTGGCGCAAGTTTTAAGAGGGAGGCCGATTGGTAAGAGACCCTTAGGCAGACCGAGAAACAGATGGGAGAAAAATGTAAGGGAAGATTTAAAAGAACTAGGACATGATTACTTAAATTGGATGGAGGATGCACAGGATAGAGATGTGTGGCGGTCTCGGGTTAGTGAGGCAATGAACTTTCGAGTTCGAACTGCTAATCTATATAATAATATTCATTACTTCCTTTCAGATTCTGGTAGAGTTTACCGCCTTATTTCGAAATCCGCGAGGAAATTAAAAAAATCTTCAAAATTAACCATATGGCGGCAGTTTTTCTGAAAATGTTAAAAGTCGATTTTCTCAAAAAACCCACACTTATATTTTTTGCCAATTTTTTTTTTGAGTTTGTATTATCATAAGGAAAATATCTTGTGAGTTTAATGCGGGCTAAATAACTTTTGTGAGCAAGAGAATTTTTTTTCATAAAATCGAATTTTCGCATTTTTCTTGAAAACAACAACAGATACAAAAAAATTTTGAGAGAATGGTTTGCACATTCTTCATTCCTGGCTTATGGAAATACCCACCATTTTTGTTAAATATTAAAAAAATATATACGTTCATATGAGTAAAACTCCATGTTAGTTTTACGTGGGCTGAACAATTTTTATCATCAGAAAATTATTTTTCATAAATTCGAATTTGGAAATTTTTTGCTGAAACAATTTAAGTTACAAAATGAATGCCAATACAAGAAATTTTTTGACTGAAAAGTTTTTGTCTTCAATATATTCAAACATATTTCACATTTATCCAGATATTCTCCAACAATGTATAAAAACTTTATCTGAACAAAAACAAAAAAATTGTCTTCATTCCTGGCTTATGGAAATACCCACAATTTTTGTTAAATATTAATCCAGGTAGTATTTATTTATTTTTTAAACTGAGATTCAGATAAAGTTTTTATACATTGTTGGAAAATATCTGGATAAATGTGAAATATATTTAAATATATTGCAGACAAAAACTTTCTAGTCAACAAATTTCTTGTATTGGCATTCATTTTGTAACTTAAATTGTTTCAGCAAAAAATTTCCAAATTCGAATTTATGAAAAATAATTTTCTGATGATAAAAATTGTTCAGCCCACGTAAAACTAACATGGAGTTTTCCTCATATGAACGTATATATTTTTTTTAATATTGAACAAAAATAATGGGTATTTCCATAAGCCAGGAATGAAGACAGTTTTTTGTTCATGAAAATTGAATTTTTTCATTTTTCTCGGAAATGGTACAAGATATCATAAATGCGTAAGAGAACTTTTTGTAGAACTTTTTTGAATGTGCGAACCATTCTCCCAAATTTTTTTTGTATCTGTTGTTGTTTTCAAGAAAAATGCGAAAATTCGATTTTATGAAAAAAAATTCTCTTGCCCACAAAAGTTATTTAGCCCGCATTAAACTCACAAGGTATTTTCCTTATGATAGTACAAACTCAAAAAAAAATTGGCAAAAAATATAAGTGTGGGTTTTTTGAGAAAATCGACTTTTAACATTTTCAGAAAAACTGCCGCCATATGGTTAATTTTGAAGATTTTTTAATTTCCTCGCGGATTTCGAAATAAGGCGGTAAACTCTACCAGAATCTGGAAGGAAATAGTAAATATCTAAATTAAGTTAAAAGTTATACGAGTTTAAATAAAAAGTTGGGGTTTTTTTGAAAAACAAAGCCAAAATTTCAAATACGCATAACACTGTAAAAAAAAATTTTTTCACAAATCGCAAAAATACGTATCGCCTAATTTCCTCTAAAAAACAACATATTTTGTCCCCGAGAGATTCTGCAACATTGAGTGTAGAACCTGCCTGATTTGAAATGGATTCGGTCTAACTATTTTGTTCGAAAGTGTATTATTTTGTTAAAAATGTATCTATTTTTTGGAAATTCAACTGTTTTGTTGCAAATTCATCTTCTTGGATAGAAAATTTGACCATCTGGGTTGAAAATTCATTTTTTTTGCGAAGAAGTTCTGGCATTCAATTTTCTTCTGAAAAGTTCATCTTCATGACTTAAAGATTCAATATTTCGTTAAAAATGCGTATTTATATTTGGAATGTGAACTATTTATTTGCAACTATTTAATCCAAATTTACTTCTTTTGTTTGGCTGTACAATCTGTTAACATATTATATTTGTATGCTGTGTGTTTTATTTCAGCCGTTTATCAAATGAAGTCAAAGAAAAAGTTTTGACTCCGAGAGGGGGGGGGGGCGGGGGTGTTCGCATTTGCGACGACATCCTGATGTTCTGTGACAGTGGAGGGGTGAGGTGGAAAAAGTTTTCAAAATATCGTGATGTAGTTTTTGAACGGCCCCTTATTCCAACAGAGCTATAATTAAAATTATGATAATTAAAAGCAATTTTTTTCAAGGATTAAGATTAAGAATTGGTTTCTCGTAGACAAGAGAAGGAGAGGGGACGAGAGGCGAGAGACAGTGATGTTAAGAAGAAAGAGAGATTTGGCCCGTAGGAGACGAGGTCGTAGATCTTTGGCGTCGCGATCTGGCTCGCGATTCGCAGCGCATATGCGAATATCGAATAAGAAGCAATGGGGCTGCTTATGTTAGTGGTGGTCGAGGTGGAGAAGCTGGACAGGAGTATAAACAAGAGACGGTCCTCGGCCACCCAGCTAGCCTACTCTCTCGGTCCTTTTCGGCCAGAATTCGGCCTAGGGCCCGCTCGATATTCAAACTAATAAATTAGGAGTCGCGCAGCGCCCGGCTCCGCGTATGAATCATCTAAAACAATGGAATGCAGACTAAGATGGCGCCTCCGTCTATATCGAGACACATGGTCTCTGACAGTCCGACGAACAGTCTGTCCATCTATGAGCCAGAATATTAGGAGCTCCTTCTTTTGTCTGATAAATAGAGGTTCTCATTGACTCTTACGCAATGACCATTAACGTCCTGATTATCACTCGTCTCAGAGGCCCAGCAAAAAATGGGATGGGAACGAGGGCAGGTTTTTGGTGTAATATGATGTAATATTGTGACATCAGAGATATTTTAATCAGTTCTGGTTAGAGAAAACAAGAAGATTAGGAAAGCAATTTTTTATATATGTGTGGTCCTAAGGTGATTTCAATTTATACCTGATGAAAATTTGTTTTTATTTTTGGTGAACGATCCCCCTCAATCTTTTTGGTACCCGGGAAAAAATTCCCGCCTTTATGCCTTATCTGTTAATTTTCACCGAGGCAACCAAGATTTTGAAATTAACATGGGGTTTCAAATGGGAAAAGCTTGGTTTAAAAAAATGTGAATATGTTAATAACCTTCTATAAATTGACTTTCAGTAACTTCTTGAGAAATGTACAAGGAATAATTTCCACCCAATAACATTTAATTTTGACAAAACCCTCTCCCCCTCCCACAGTGGACAAAAAATGACTTTTTTGGTTGAAAATACGATTCCGCCTGAACCTGTGGTACGATTTGGATGTTTTCTCTTTGGAAACAAAGCTGATAAAATTTTGGAGAGAATTAGGGAACCCGATTATTAAATAAGGCTTTCAAATTTTTTATAACTTAACAAATATGACGAAAAAATGGGCATTTTTTCTATTTGACGTTCCCGATGCTCGTCAATAACAGAAAAATGGTTGAAATCGCCTAAGTTTCATAGGGTTACATTAGATAAAGATGTTTAGATTATTATTGATAATATTATAAACAAATTTAATAAACAAATGCATTAATCAGGCATTTTTCGATAGAAAAATACGTTTTTTCTATGACAATTTTTTTAATTGAAAACTTTATAATAATTTTAGCGAAATTCTTAATTTTTTTATTCATAATATGATTTTTTTTTCAAATTAATAAACAAATGCATTATTCGGGAATTTTTCGGCAGACAAATTCGTTTTTTTCAATGGCAGTCCTTTCAGTTGGAAACTTCATGGCAATTTCAGCAACATCCATAATTAGATAATAAATTTAATGATTTTTCAAAACAAATGCATTAATCAGGCATTTGTCGACAAAAAAATTCGTTTTCTTCGATGTCAACTTTATTAATTAGGTACTAATTATCATAGGTACTAAGACCAAATGCATTATTGGGGCATCTGCCGACGAAAAAGTTTTTTTTAAATCTCAGTCCTTTCTCTTTGAGTTTCACAGAATTTTCTCGTCAACAGATGCCCGCATAATGCATTTGTTTATTGAACTTGTTGAAAATCGATTTAAAATGTATCAACTACTTATGAATGTTGCTGAAATTATCATGAAGTTTCCAATCAAAAGGACTGACATAAAAAAGCGAATATCGTGGTCAGATGCCCCAATAATGCATTTGTTTATTAAGTTTGTTTGAAAGAAAAACATAAAATTGATCAAAAAAATATTAATTTTGCTGAAATTATCATGAAGTTCTGAATTAAAAAAGTTGACATCGAAAAAAACAAATTTTTCTGTCGACAAATGCCTGAATAATGCATTTGTTTGTTAAATTTGTTTGAAACAATCATAAAATTTACCAACTAATTATAAATGTTGCTGAAATTGTCATGAAGTTCTCAACTGAAAGGACGGGCATTGAAAAAACGATTTTTTCTGCCGACAGATGCCCGAATAATGCTTTTGTTTATTGAAGTTTCAAAAAATCATAATATCCATTAACAAATTATGAATTTTCCTAAAATTATCATAAAGTACTTAATTAAAAAATTGACATCGAAAAAAAAGAATTTTCCTATCGAATAATGCCTGATTAATGCATTTGTTTCTTAAATTTGTTTATAATATTACTAATAATAATCTGAGGCAGTTCTGGCCGGGATGACAATTCAATTTTCTTCTGAAAAGTTCATCTTCATGACTTGAAGATTCAATATTTCGTTAAAAATGTTTCAAAGTTTCAAAAAATCATAATATCCATTAACAAATTATGAATTTTGCTAAAATTATCATAAAGTACTTAATTAAAAAGTTGACATCGAAAAAAAACGAATTTTCCTATCGAAAAATGCCTGATTAACGTACTGGTTTCTTAAATTTGTTTATAATATTACTAATAATAATCTGAGGAAGAAATTTCTTCATCATTACATTGTTTTTATCGAAATTTCTTGCAAATTAACTTGAAAAAACAGAAAATTATGAAAAATCGTAGAAAACATTCAACAAATAATTTGTTTATGCAATTTTCGTTTGTTTATTATATAATATTGGAACACCTTCGACTAATGCCACTCTATAGAACTTGGGCGATTCAAACAATTTTCCTGTTATTGACGAGCACCGAGAACGTCAAATAGAAAAAATCGCCATTTTTTTCATCATATTTGTTCATTTACAAAGAATTGAAAGCTCAATTTAAAAATCTGCTTCGACCCAAACACTTTTTATACAACATGGAAAATGCCCTAGAAAATTCAAAATAGCGTTTTGTGTTAACAATACTCTTCTTATGATAAATCGAAAACTAGTTAAGCTATTGTGGCCATGAAATTTGGAGGGGTTGTTGTCCTAAGTAATTCTCATTATTGATTAGGTTTAGAGCCAGATCAAATAAGAATACATTTATTTTTTGATTATATATTCAGCTTAAAGCTGGTCTCAGATGTAATTTTCTTTTTGAATTGTGATTATATTTGAGAAAAAAAGTTATACAGGTAGACTTTGATCGCAAATACACCCATTTTAGCAGGCAAGGTTGAGGCTGATTTATGAAGAAAGTGTCTACGCGTACCGAAGAAAATCCAGCTATACTGCAGCCATACGTCCCGAAATTTCAGTACAAATAGCCCCTTTTCTAGCTCCTCCTATTGGTACCGTAAAAATCTGGCTACTCGTACTGAAATTTCGGTACACGTAGACACGGCCATTTATTAAATATGTATCGTGAAAATAATAGCAGACCGTATAAACCGAATTTCATCAATCATATGGTAGTAATTGGTTGATATATAGTTTGTATTGCATTCTCATTCAATAAAGAAGCTCATCACAGAAGTCTTTTATCATGATCTCAGAAAATAGATCAGTCCTATTTTTGATGAGGTCTTATTTCTTTATAAATATACTGATACTCACGTCAACAATAAATACAAAAAAATCCTCTTTAGGAAGCACATTATTCATGAAATGATCACAATTAAAGATACATCACATAATGAACGCACTGAACTACTTCACAGCGGTTTTGCTTCCTTCTAGAGGGAAGTTTGTCATGATATAAATTTTGTATTCTACTTTTTTCACATATTTCGATATAATTCGACTTCAGTAGTTCGGAAATATAATTATTTTTTTCAATGTGCATGTTTGTTTGTGTGTGTGTTGTCTGTGTTCACGCGCGCGCACGTGCGTATGACTGTGCGTAAATTTTTTCTGTTCACCATAGCTCGAAAATTAAAAGAGCTGCATTCATGAAATTCAGACGAATTATAGCTCAGATTGGTATTCCAGTCTAACAGGATTCTGAGAAAGGTCAGCCAATTAGAAGTAGTTTTCTTTCATTTCAGAAAATTAAAAAAATATTACATTGTTTATATGAGAAAAACTTTTTTTAAATTTAAAATACAACAGTACAGTTCTTCTCAAAGCCTGTCTATTCACGCAATATTAGTCTGGCGCTACACTGACGCTGTCTAGTTTTGCTACGTGTTTGATGTAAACCTTTCTCCTGTCTAGTTCCAGTCTTGGCGCTATCCAGGAGTTCGTTATGAATTTTAATATATAAAGATTTTCCAGATTTTAGCTAGTTTCTAGATAGATTCTTCTTTCTTCTTTTTTTCTTCTAGATAGATAGTTTGGACTTGAACAAAAATTACAGAGGTGAATTCAGAAAATAATCATTTTTGAATAAAAGATTTAGAAAATTACAATACAGAACTGCACAAATGCTCAATCAATAATTAACTGTACACTATTACATATTTAAGATAGTAAACAATAATTGTTGAAGGCGATGGAAATCTTAATACAAGAACTGTATTCTTAAGAACGATTTTTTTAAGAATGTTTAAGAATATTCTCTTTCAATTGAATTATATAGTAAAGTTATAGTATATTTGTATTAAATTCATAATAATGTTAATATGTGCAATGTTATGTATAATATTGATGATATTCCAGAAAATCAAATATTATTATCAATGATTTATTTATTTTTTTTTAATTATTCATTGATTGCTTAGATGAGAAATAAGCCTGACGTCATAATTATTTGAAATAATAAACAATCATTATTCATGTTCATGTTTTATTGAAATAAATAGTAGAATGTAATCAATTGAAATTCATATCCGACAAAAATGAAAAAAAAAATAACTTTTAGATGGCCGAGGTGTTAAGGCGACGGGATAAAGTTACAACAATATAATAGGAAATTACATCAGAATTTCAATACCCGGTGTATGTACAAGAGATTTTCGAAAACTCATTTCTTCGTTTTTTTCTCTACAAAAACTTTTTTTATATCTTTAATCAACTGCAAAATCTATATATTGGTCTTTTATGACATACAAAATAATTACATTATTCAATTATTAATAATTTCTGATCAAAATAGCCGATCTGTCTAGAAACTAGTCGATCCGAGCGTTACATATTTGTTCGCGTATTCGAGATACCTCGAATGGCTCAAAAAGTAAAAAAAAAGTAATATTGTTCATATGAAGAAAACTTTGATTTTAATTTAGAATATAAGTTAAAAAGTCGTTTTTTGTAACAGTATACATAGATTGACATTTTGTTTGGCTCCCTGATTCTCTAAAAATAAGATTTTCGGTAAGACTGAAACGTAAGCTTGGAAAATATTCCAAGTATCAATTTTTTTGTAACGCACGCACGAAATGTTCGCTTTTCGAGGCATGTATTGCGTGCGGGAAGTGACCAATTCCAAAGCCGTGGTAAAAAGCAGTCATAAAAAGACTTTTTCTAGCGGCTGCGCTTGCGCTCTTTGAGCAAGATTACTTTTTCTAGCTGCTGCGCTTGCGCACTTCCAGCCAGATTACTTTTTCTTGCTGTTGCGCTTGCGCATTTCGATTCAGATTTACTTTCCAGGGCTGCCGAAATAATAACCTCACTTCATTATGATTTGACGATTGAGAGACTGATTGTGAGTAGTGAATAGTGATTGGACAAACTCGAAGTGATAAGTTACCATAAATGACTGAAAAATTACCATAAATTACCGATAAATTACCGAAAATTTCAGAAATTTCTGGATACCTGAAATGTCCGAAAATTTATCAATTTTCCATAAATTTCCATATATTTCCGGAAATTTTGGAAATTTTCAAATTTTTTCCAAAAAGCTTTGGCTACCTGAAATTTCCGGTAATTTAGCAATTTTTCATAAATTACCGGAAATTTAGCAATTTTCCATAAATTTCTGGAAATTTTTGGAATCTTTCCAAAAAGCTTTCGAGACCAGAAATTTCCGATAATTCAGCAACTTTTCATAAATTTCCGGAAATTTTGGAAAATTAGCATTTTGCGGAAATTTTTGGATTTTTCCCAAAAAGCTTTGGATACCTTGAATTTTTGGGAATTTTCGGTAATATACACATACACCGGAAATTTCCGAAAATTTTTGGTAATTTTACCGTAAATTTCCCAAAATTACCAAAAATTTCCAAAAAAATTATTCTTATTGTTTCTCAAATCGAAAATTTCCTGCATTTGTTACAAAAAATATCGTGTGCAACAGGTGCTGAAAGTAGACAGTTGCAACTCTAGTGAAGTTTACAGTACTTGCCATCGGCTCATCTTCGTGTCGTTTCCGGCTTGTCTTCGGCTCGTTTACAGCTCGCCTTCGGCTCGCTTCCAACTCGCCTACAACTCCCCTTCGACTCGCCTCTGGCTCGTACAACAAACTTCAGGCTCGTGTGGAACTGCCTACTTTCCGCACTTGTAGCACAATATACTATTTTCTTTTGTTACAGAAAAACCTCCCTCTAAGCAGAAGCGAATTCATTTGATGCCTCAGAGGAACCAAAACGCTCATAAAATGAGCATAAATAAACATACCCATAGTGAATACATCCATAGTATTTTGCAGCGGTATCTCTGTATTGTTTAAACAATTATTGCTTGTTAACAAATTATTGTATTATGCCTGTAAAGAAGTGCTTAAACAATTTTTCAGTAACCTAATAATAGTTACTTTCTTCATTTGGGGTTAATTAAGCTGTTACTTCGTGTAGAAAAAAGGTAATAAAGTGAATAATTATAAATTGATTGAACAATTGAAAGATATTTTAGACAAAAAATATTATTTTTAGCATTTATTAAGTATGTCATTATTTCTAGAGAATACTAACCTTTCATGATTTTGTGAGGAAGAAAACGATTTACATTATCATATGATCGTTTTTCATATACGTGATTGTGTGCGAGTGTGAATTTCGCAGCATGAGCCGCGGGCAAATGATGCAATCGCACGAGTTACCAATCCCTATTCGCACGTGTATCACACGCTATTTTTTGCAACGCCCGTCCGAAAAAGTTGTGTTAGGACGAGGTAACGAAAAATACTAATTTTATATTGCATAGAGTGGAGTAAAGAAATTTCGTTGAAAACAAATTTTTGACAAAAATTTAGTGACAAAAAATGAAAATTCGTGAAAAAAAATTTGAAACAAAAAAATCTGTTGGAAAAAAAATTATTTAAAAAAGTGTTGGGGATTATGCTCTTTTGCCTCGGTGTGGGGGTGGGGGGAGCACGAAACCCTAGAAACAAAACTTCCATCATTAAAATAATTGTTCAACTTAAATCTAAATTTGTTTTAAGAAAAGATACCAACACAAGTGTTTAAAGTAACCTATGCCAGTGTCTAAATTACCCCATCCCGAATGTGCGCATGCGTAGCTTTTTCACCAGTGCCTAAAGTAAGCCACCTCCAAACTGCGTATGCGCAAAAAATTTGTCGCACACAGTCTTCTCAAATAAGGTCCTTTAGGCACCATTTAGAAGCATGAAAACGTCAACTTTTGAGGTGGATGTTGCAAAAAGATATTGTACACATTTTGAATGAAATAGTCTTGAAGTCGGAATTGATAAGGTTGGGGTTTGCTGAATAATAATGCCAATTTACGTAGAAAAAAGTTTTTAAAATGTTGTCTTTAGCATGAATTTGTCATGAAACTGCTATTTGGTATTTTTTTAGACATTTTCTGGGCAGAATACAAAGAGGTTGGAGGAGCCCAAGTTAAAAGTTACTGGGTGGAAATTATAATTGAAACAGTTTTCAAGAAATGTCTGAAATTCAATTTATAAAAAGTTGATGAAAATTAGTTTGTTGTCTCATTTTTGCAACAGCTGAGCTTTTCTCATTTAGGGCTGGGAGCAAGGGGCAATATTAACCGATGTGAAATAAATTTAATTTCTTTTTTCGGGAACTAAAAAGATTGGGAAAGGGAGGATCGACCACCAAACATCGCAGGTTCATTTTTTGGACGTGCTCCTCAGGATATGCAGTGCGATTGTGTAAATTGAATAAAAATCAGAGTTTTTGTACGTCCGTCGATCGAATTCCTCATATTTAATGAAAAGCTGAATTCTAAGTCAACTTATAAAAGTTTTGATGAAAAAACTAACTTGAGGATTGATTTGGTATATCTATATGTAACAAAAATGGATAAAAGGAGGTCCTTAAGTACCTGATGTTCAGTGATTGCATTAAATTACATGAAAATATGTTTCCCTTCAGGCGTGGGCTGAACGCAGTTGGATCCGAAATAATAAATATAGACCCCATCGATGTGCCCACCCGCACCTCTGACAACCAATGCAGGGCAGTGTCGCATAATGTGTATACGCTTTCTATGAAACTGTGAATTGGAAGTTTCGAGCGAGTGCAGGCCTGAAGGGTGCTTTAAAACGAAAAGTTAATGACTGGTGACCGGAGATCATTCCGAGTGTCCATACATCGGGGAGAGTGGCCAATGGTCATTGTTGACCAACACGGTCACGCATCGATAGGGGATGACGTTCGAGTTAGGGTTCCTTGATTTATGTTCTTTGCGTCGTTCTTCCTCATTGGTTTCGACCATGCTAACCATCAGGATCATTTAGATGACACAAGACTTGTAAATAAATTTCTCCGCAATAAAAGATTTCGTGTAATCAATAACTCCTACTACTAGAGGGCTATTTAGCCCAAGGGACTTATGCTAAATGAATAAATAAATAAATTGTTCATGAAATTATCATGTATGTGTTAAAATTGGCAGCGAAATATTTTTTTAAAATTATACTTTCGTACTTAAGCAGAATGAAAACCTTGAGTGTTGCTTATATAATTTGCATATCCGAGGCAGCATCTATATAGTACGTAGAGTCGCTTCTTGCTGCGTTCCAGCTACGCAAGTTTATAGCTATATGCATCCGTGTTACATTAATTCCCGCTTTATTGCGCTTTATTACTGCATCTGCGTAACGTGCAAACATAGACTGAGGACGACTAAATATTTCGCTAAAACTGTATGAAATCCGGAGAGAGTTTCCGGTGCTCCAGACATATCAAAAATTTAGAACCGAGACTGTTGAGCTAAGTATTTAATTACCGGGAAATATTTAAAATTTGGTTAAATTGCGTTAACTTCCTGTACATAATGGGCGATTAATGTATTACACGTTCTCGTGTGGATAAAGTGAATAAATAGCTGAAAAGTTTTTTTTTGACAAATTTCCTTCATTTCATTTGAATTTCCCTCTGAAATATGTTTACTATCGTTTTCTCTCCAGTTATAAAATACGAGGGTTAACTTTTATATTTTGAGCCTTGGCAATACTACTGTTCACGGGTGCCATCTGACATTCCCAATTGAAAGTTTGACCTTTTCAACCATAACCTTCTTCAGAACGTTTTGTGGGATTCAACGACAACACATTTTTTTGACAGCCAAATGTTCATGCAATATTGACTTTATGTTGGTCCCACTAATGCCTAAGGATGCCTGAATCTCACGATAAGTCACATGACGATCTTTCAGTATCAGTTCACGCACAGCATCAATGTTTTTTTGGGACAACAACTGGTTTTGGACTACCTTCTCGAACTTCGTCAGCAAGCGAACCACGGCCCCATTATATTCGGAAAACCATCGATACACAGTTGTTTTTGATGGCGCTTCGTCGGCAAAAGTCGAATAATGTTCATCGATGCACTGTTCTTGAGATAATCCACGTCGAAAATCGTAAAAAATCATCGCACGAAAATTTTCAAAATTCAATTCCATTTTTTCTCTGAGACAATATTTTCAAGTCACTGTAAACAATACAGGTTATGCTCAAACGACAAAACGTTCCGAAGAAGGTTGCGGTTAAAAAGCTCAAACTTTCAATTGGAAACGTCAGATGGCACCTGTAAACACTAGTATTGCCAAGGCTCAAAATATAAAAGGCAACCCTCGTATAATTTTTAACTGTGTGTACTTGAAAGTGAACAAAGGTAAAATTAATCTTTTTAGAGTCAACAATGAAATATTAAAAACCTTCAAATTATTATTTAAAATCATCTTAAATTCTACAAATTTCATTTCAAATTAATCTTTGATTGCTTTTATGCTCCAAAATGGAAAAATAAAAAATCCGAAGAATTATTGGTTAATAAACCATTCTTATTTCATAATTGCCATTAATATAATATTTATTCGCTGCAATATAAAGTATTTTTTCCCCTTTCTGAACTTTTTACGACCCCTGGTGGACCTGCGGTCAATTCTCATGATTTCTTTCAGAAAGAATTGATCAGAGTTGCTTTGTATGTAAGAGCAAAAAGCGGGTGAGAATATTGCGTGATTCGAATTCACCTTAAGAGCGGTCGCACGGACTAAAGTGGGAGAAAGGCGGAAGGAACAGTTGAGGCGAAGATTGAAAATAAAAGGAAATTTAGTAGCTGTTAGGAAAAATTTCGTGTAAAAGTCAATAGAGCTGATTATTCTCTGTTTCTCTTCCTTAGTTTTGTGTAGTAGGGCTTCTTCTTGGATTGGCGAAAATGCATCCTTGATGCACGGAGAGAGAAACGACAAGGGAAACTTCCCTACTTTCGTGTTCAAGACAATCAGCCTTCAATTCCTCGCACGAATGTTGTTCTTTTCGATTTTTGTATTCCAACTCCTTATCTGTCTACCCTTCCCACTTTTTCCAAGAGTGACTTAAACTTTCATGAGCATTCCAAGTAGGAGGATAAACCGTTAATTGTGAACAGAACTCTTTCTTTGTTCTATTCCATTAAATCATTCAGTGTCAGTCTTTCTTTCCATTATATGTATGTATTTTTTGACCCAGTAGCATCTTTTTTAAAATACCATATTCAAAATAGAAGTAAATGTTATTGCGCTTCTCCTGACCCTCTCGACGCCTATTAACACTCCCGGCTCCTTCATTATAAACACCTTATGCCGATATATCCCTCCCACACCTATCTCTTACCTCAACCCATATAATTTCTTAAACAACCATCACTCCTCCCTCATCTTTATTAACCATCTCCGTAATCCCCTTACGTGCAAAGCCCTTTCTCCACCTCAACCATCACTTCCTCTCCAAAGTAGCTCCTCACTACACACTAAATCTAAAGACCCCTCTCCAATCTTCTTCTCTGATCCTTTATACCCTCTTCTTTACTCTCTCATATTATTCTTCTTCTACTTTTGGACCTCCTACTTTTGGACCTTCTACATTCTCACCTTTTTCTAAAGCTCTCTCATATACCTCTTGATCTCCCCTAAACATCACTTTCCACCTCCACCTCATCAACCTCTTCTTCTTTCTTTCTCAATCCATTTCGACACTCCAATCAGCACAGCCTGTTTTAAGTGGCTCTCAAACCTTCACACACTGTATCTATCAACTTCTCTTTTATAAGCCCATATGTCTCTATGCCGTCGCCTCATCCATACTTTACTCTTTCTACCCTTCAATGATCCCATAATCCTTCACAGTCATCATTTTCGGCCCCCACTGACCCTTCATACCCTTTTTTACTCTCTCATATTCCTTTCTTCCTACCTTTGTACCTTTTACCTTATATCCTCTTTCTCACCCTCTATCATATAGCCTTTGATCCCCACAACCATCACTGCCCAATTTCCCTCCATCTGTCTCTTCCTCACCGTTTCCAAACTCCTTTCTCCACTTCAACCATCACAGCCTATTTCAAGTGGCTCTCTACCCCTCACAACCTGTTATAAGTGCCTCTCTACTCCTCACACACTGTATCGATCACAACCTCTCTAATAAACCCATATGCCCTCATACAGTCGCATTTGACCTACTCTACTCTTTATACCCTTCAACATTTCCCATACCCCACAATCATCTTTTCCAAGAATTCCGAACCTTCATACCCTTCTCTTCTCTCTCTCTCTCTCTCATATTCTTCTCCTATTTTCGTACCTTCTACCTTTCTAACTTTTACTACCTTTCTCACCTCCTCTCACATACCGTTCGACCTATTCCAGCCATCACTCCCCACCTCCTCTCCATACCTCTTCCTCACCCCTTCCAAACCCCTTATTCCACCGTAACCATCACAACCTGTTCTAAGTGCCTCTCTACGCCTCACACACTGTATCCATTACCTACTCTCTAATATACCTGTATATCCTCATCCCATTTTTACTCTATGCTGTCCAACATTTCCCCTTCACATACTTCGTCCTCTTTGTGCTCTTATCCAGAACTCTCCCTCATTCCCTCTCTCCTACAAATTGCTCTCCTTCTACCTTTCTCGCCTTTTCCTCGCCCTCTCTCAAATAACCCTCGCTCTTTTCTATTTCTATCATCTTCCACCTTTCTTCAATATCCCCCTTCCACCAAGCATACACTTATTTCCATCACACTTGTGCCCTTTATAACCTTTTCCTTATTCTTCTACCATTGTAGAACTCATACCCCTTCCATACCAGCCTTCCCCTGTACATTTTTTACCATATTTTCTCTCTCTTAAGTCCCTTCTTTCCTCCGATACTCATCTCTTCTCTTCATCCCTCTTCACTGCATACCTTTTACCGCAGGTCCCTCTGCCCCGCGCATCATGTATCTATCGCCCCCTCTGACAAATACGAATATACCGTATACCACCGAATCACCCCTTCTAGCCCTTCTGTTCCTTTCCTCGTAAGAAGGGGATTGTAATTTTTGTATTTAAAACTTAGTATTAATTTGTCGAATCCGTAAGATATGCTTTTCAGCTGTTTTCAAGATAATCGACTTTGAGATATTCGGCACAGACCATATAGAGTGTGATGGAAGACGTTTGCGGCGGAAATGTTCATAAATGTAATTTCCTTCCATCACCTCCAAAAAGTTATGCAAATAATGATATTCTTAATGTCTTCTCTCACGGAAAACTAACTCTTTATAAATTTATTATGTTTTTCCCAAACAAATTTATTTTCTAGAAATGTTATTTGTGTTATTTATGATGTTTGCAAATTACATTTTTAATTGGAATGATAAACGGACTTTTCTCAACAAAAAATTTTGTTCTTTACAAAAAACTGAAGAGGATTGAAGGTAATCATATTCATGAACATTTTGAAAAATAAAAAATAAAGATAAAAGAAAGAGTACAGGCTGCCAGAATCGAACAAGCAAACTTCTGATTATGAAGCCGAAGCGCTACTGCCTATGAACTACCAGCTGTTCTGAAGTCTTTTTGGCTGAAATTCATGTGGCGTGTGGCGATTATTCCAAAGTCCATTTCCTCAAAAACAGCGAAAAAACGTATATTACTGCTTTGGCAAATGAATAATTACATAATGAGCTTTTGTCAAAAAAATTATAAATCGAAACTGAAATTCGCAATTAGTGGTCTCCCCTTTTGAGGGCGGGGAAAATAAACTACCTAAGGGTCATTTTTCGAATTTCAGCCCCCCCCCCTTCATCCTTTCCCAAGTATAAATTCTGCGACTTGGCTTCAACTTGAATTGTCCCCAATCAAGACATGCTGAAGTCGAAAAGTTCGATTCCAACATGCCTCCTTACTGAGACGGAGCCAGATTTCACTTTATGTCTTGGAGACAAGTTTATATGTCTTCAAGGCGTATATTTACATCTTGAGTCGAATTTTTATGACATTAAGGCGAGCGGTTTATGACTTCAAGTATATACCTGCCCTGACAAAAAGGGTCATTCTGACTGTCATGAAAGATGGTCTTGGTTAATAATTAAGCAATTTCGTATATTTTTACACAATATATATAGAGATCCTTATAGAAAAATACAATTTTGAATTTTCTGGAGCAAAATTTTCAGGGTTATACTGCTTCTGATCCATTGATTGTAAATTGTCAAATTAAAAATAATTAAATAATTACAAAATTTTCATTCATTAATTTTAATCCTTCGCATATGTTAACAGTCTGATTTCTGAGTTTGAAAAGGTTTGTCTTGAGACAAGTTTACGCCGACTTGAAATCACCATGCTTAGACCATAAAAGTAAGACATTATGTTATGTCTCGTCTCAGTTTGAGATGCAGCCGGACACCGATGTCTTGGAGACGAACTCGAGACATCGCCAAGTCGAACTCAAGTCGAAGCATTTTATTCGGGTTGTAAGACTTTTTCTATAGTCAGTGTATGATGTAACTTTAACATAGTTTTATGATTTGGCAGACCCCGAAAAATAGTTGAATTCTTTTTATTTCATCTCTAACAGAGTCTGTTCAGGAATACCACGTCACCACGTTCTTCTGGTTTACGTAGTAGCCCCTCTAAACTATCACTAGACTAGAAGTCAAGATTGAAGAAATTTGAGTGACGAAACAAAAAATTTGGATCTCGACCGAAGAAGTTTAATGCGCTAACGTACATGTAAAGGCCAGCGACCCGTGAAACTCTCGTAAATTGTCGATTCATTAACTGCCGCGAAAAAAGCGTTCCTTTCTCGTTTTTTTCACCCCACGGTTCGGAATATTGGATTAAACTGGCCGTATCGTGAGCGAGGCGTTGTATGTGGCCATTGGTAATTTCAACGCGCATTTTCTGCCGATTATATTGTCGTTTGTAAAAACTGCGACCCGCACGCACCAAAAACATCGGATCGCCCCACGGACCGTACATCATGTTGAAAATAATTACAGTAGCTTACGTAAACTAGGGGATGTTGAGTTGAAATATTATCTAGCTTGAATGACAAAAAAAAGTTGAAGTTAAATATTAAATCTGTAGAGAATTTTGATTAATATAATGAGCAGAGGCTGAAGTTCGTTTTGTTGAGATACTTTCCCCAAAGATACTGAATTTTCCACACAGAAAGTCTGCAGAGACCAAATATAATTTAACAATTCAAAATGAAACAAGAAATATGACGTCTTACTATAAACACATTTCCAGCTTCGCAACTGAAAGCTCATTTGAAAACAGAATGTCTTAATATAATCAGTGCAGGAAGATGTTAATTAGCAAGTGGAAATAATTTTAATTAATGTCGGTACTTCGAAATGCAAAAGCTTCGCTGTCAGATAATACTTTGTTGAAGAGAGGCGTGCGAATTCAAAGGCAGCTCGAACAATACGATCGGGACACATTGTTACGTATCCGGGCTATTCTGATTTAAATTTTCAGGCTCTCCATTTAACAGTGCGACACTGAGGCGTATAATGTTTCAGTAACATGAAAATTTATGCGTGGGTCATTTCACTGTTAATCGCTGTCCATTGTTGATATTACACTCTCTTTCTAAATTTATTGAATTTATATTATCGGAAGAATGGTACTCAACAATCGTAATATGAACAATGTTACAGAATGTGATGATTCGAAGAATTGTTATTCATGAGATGATTCGAAATTTTCAATATTGATACAAAATGAAATACGAAGGTGCAAATTTTTAAGGCTTATTAAATAGCATGAACAATCGATGACTTAAAAAAAAACTGGTTTAATGATTGCATATGGAAAATTAATATTTCAATAACAATTGTTTACAGTAACAAGATGTGGCTCTTCCATATTCAGTTGCTGGAATGTTCTCAAATGTGGAATTAGGAATGTACAGATATATCCCGGAATTTTTTACAATACGTTAGAATTTTATTGATCATTCTTTATTTTCCAAATTGTGGTATGATTCTGGAATATTCTAGTGTTCTCTAAAACAATCTGCAATATTCACGATATACGTCTAAAGAATTGTTGAATCTTATACAATGTTCTGGTATGTTTTGGACTTTCCTAGCACATACCGGAAAATTTTACATGATCTACAGTCTTCAGGCAATTTTTATATTATTCTGGAATTCAATTTTGGTATTTTTCTAATTTTCTAGGTTATTCTGGATATTTTCATCATAAGAAAGATTCGATTTTCGAAACACAATCAAATTTGGATGGAATTGACCGTAAAACTTTTCTATTGAATTTCAAGTTAAATTTTCTAATTGAACCCAAATTTAGTACCTTTTCTGGTATTCCATTATATGAATCTATTACCCCAGTAGGTCAAAAACATTATGTAAACAATTTTCGAGGGTCGGATCACAAGAAATATCAGATTTTCGAAATACAACAAAATTTGGTCAAAACTGACCGTGAAACACCGCTATTGAGCATAAAAGTTGAATTTTTAAGATGAACCTAAATTATGTACATTCTATGATATACCACTACCAAAAACTATTACTTCAATGAATCAAAAAAATATATGAACAGAATTTTCGAATATCAGCAGCCAAAACTCTTATATGTTCGAAATACAACCAAATTTGGATGGACCTGCCAGTGAAACTCTTCTATAGAACCTTAAAGGTAATCTTAACCTTAATCTTCTAATTGAACCAAAATTAAGTGCCTTTTCTGGTATTCTACTATAAAAAACTATTACTCCAATGAATTAAAAAAACTTGTTCATAGAATTTTCGAGTATCGGAAAAAAACGAATTTTTAGATTTTCGAAATACAAGCAAATTTGGATAAAACTGACCTTGAAACTCCGCGATAGAACCTTGAAGTTAAATTTTCTAATTAAATCAAAATAATGTACCTCTTCTGGTCTTCCACTGACAAAAGCTATCACCCCCATGAGTCTGATGAAATTTAATTGAAAAATTCTTGATTGTTGTAAGTTAACAAATTTGTTTTCACGGAATACAACCAAATTTGGTCAGAATTGATCGTAAAACTTCTCTATTGAACCTTGAATTTAAAGTTTCTGTTTAAACCCAAATTAGGTCCCATTTCTTGTCTTTCACGATCAAAAGGTATCACCTTAGTACGTCATGAAAAATCAGAAAAAAGTATTTTCGAGTGAGAAAAGAAGATAAATATATTAGCTTTTTGAAATACAACCAAATTTGGTCAAATCTGAATGTAATACTCAGCTCATGAAAATTGAAGTTAAATTTTCTAATTGAACTCTAGTTATGTACCTTTTCTGGTCTTCCATTATGAAAAACTATTACCCTAAAAAAGTACATCAGATTTTTCAAATACAACAAAGTTTTGTCGTATTTGACCATAATGCTACGGTATTAAAACTAGAAGTTGACGTTTTCTAATTAAACCCAAATTATTTACATTTTCTGGTCTCTCACTATCAGAAACTATTACCCCAATAAATTAGAGAAAAATATTAAACAGAATTTACGCGTGTTGGAAGACAAAATTATTAGATTTTTGAAGTACAACAAAATTTAGTTAAAGCTGACTGTAAAAATCCACTATGGAACCAAGAAGTTAAATTTTCAAATTCAACCCAAATTATGTATGTACCTTTCTTGATTTTCAACTGTCAAAAACTATCACTTCAATAAATCAGAAAAAAATTATATAAAGAATTTTTGAGTATCGCCTGACCAAAAATGTTAGATTTTCAAAAAATATTACCTCAGTGAATCGAAAAAAAAATTATACAAAGAGTTTTAGAGTGTCGAAAGACTTAACCTCATGAGAATTTCTGGAATCCTCTAGATTTTTCTATAATACTATACAATATTTTGAACATTTCTAGCATACTGTAAATGGATTTATAACGTTCTTGAGTACTTTCACATATTATAAATCATTCTAGAATGTTCTGGACATTCCTAGAACACTCTGAAGTTTATTTGATTTGAATTTTTCAAAGCCAACTCAATTTTGCAAGCGGTTATTTTCAGAATGCGCAAGATCAGTGGCCTCCAGATTTTTCTGTGATCATTAAATCTGTATTATATTGTAAAAGGTGCGTCCTGTAAAATCTTAGAATCGAGTCAAGTGAAGAAATTAGTTTTTTAGAAAATTTTTTGATTAAACCTCACACTATGGGTTCCTTCTGGATATTTATATAATTTTGGGTTTCTTATTAGCACGAGAGGTTCCTCTTTGTTACAGCTCCCTTGGAACCAAAAATTGGTTCTTATCAAAACCCCAGTTTTTTGTGAAAACATGCTAATACATGAAATTAATTCCCTGTCAAATAGCGATAGGACTGCAGATATTTGAAGCACCTGCTTCAAGCGAATAATGACATTGGTTGCGTGACATAATAATAGGAGGCAGTTTCAATCTGCTTCCGATAAAAGAGCAATATGGTGTTTTGCGGTTTTGCGGGCGCGAGCTGACTGCGTCGGGTTTACGGTCTAAATTCGATAGTTCATTGTTTGCCAAAAGTACGTTTGCGAACCCAACGCCAGTATATGCTGTATGATGTTATATGTTATATTTCATATGCTATACGTTACATGCCATTTCCACTCGCCGCGTACAGTGACCGCATTATGTGTCAGTGATGACCGTTCGTAGCAGCCGAGAATGAAACAATTTCACAGGATTCGTGTGTAAACTGAATCGAAACATATGACGCGATGTAGAATCAAAATTGGAGGGGAAAAAAAATAATCCGGCACGAGAGACCAAAAGGCCGAACCGGAAGGATACTGCGGTGCAAATTGGCAGGATCCTGTCTCGGAAGGATTTTTGACGTGTGGACTTTTCTGTGAGGGTGAATTCACGCATCGACTTCCGTCGAAAATTATTGCCAAGACAGAAACCAATCTTTTCAACGGATATCCGAAATTTGGTAACAATCTGTTGTTATTTAAATCAGAATTGTACCTAACGGAAATCGATACAGAAACGCTTTTTTCTTCATGCCACAAGCGTTTCTTTTCGAATTTCATATGGGACCAATGAGAAGTGTACTTTACAGCATAAATTTGGTAATGAATTTCGAATGAATAGGTTTGCAAAAATAAAACTTGAATAATTTTTAAATTATAGGTATATGTATTTTAGGAATGAAACCCCTATTCCTTTCGACAATATTTTTGAAGAATAATGTCAATAATCAACAATGTAACATATTCTTAACTAAAAAACTGTTTTTTGAAGCTATTCGGTAAAAATTAACTTGAAATTCCGTCAGATTCAATTCCTCATAAAGAAAACTTCGTAACGATGAAAATTTTCGAACTTCATTTTTCGACATATCTTGACATCATTCGAACTTTTCATGATAACTCAAAAATAATTTAAGTTAGGGTCATGAAATTTGGAAGAATTGTAGTTCTTAATAATCCTTAATATTTTTAACGTTTATAGTTGGATCAGATAAGAATAATTACATTCTTTTCGATTGCATATATTTCACAATAATTGTTTAAGATGTGTTCTTGCTTGCAATTTTTATGATATTTTAGAAAAAACCGTTATGTGTCGATTTCAATGTAATATATCCTTTTTTAACAAAGAAGATTGAGGATGGTTCATTCAATATCATGAAAATGACAAAAAATGAATTAAAAAAATTCGAAATCGTTAAGCATTATATTCACAGTATTTTTAGTAATGCCAGGACCTGTAAACCGGATTATTTTTAACGTGGGCTGGTATTCAGTCGATATATCAATAGAATGTTTTCAGCTATCTCCATACAAAAATTGTTATCTCATAGAATGTTGAAAACATTTCAACATTTTTAAACGTTTTTAGTAAAACATCTTTCTTAAAGTTGGGAATAAAGCAATCTTGTATGTGCTAGATTTATTCGCTATGATGAAAAAATCGATTGATACATTTAGCAGGTTCGTGTGAAGAAATTAAATTCTGATACATACAGATTTGTCGATGTTTTCAACGTTCATAAGAGAAAAAATGAATCTATTAATTCACATAAAATCCTACTATAAACTATACACAATATACAATGAATAATAAAAAAGCAATGGCGAAATCGTCTTCACCATCCCCTCGCACCCCTTTTACAATAAAAACTCCTCTTTTTCATCCCTTTAGACTTCCTTTGCAATCCAAGATAACCTTTCCTATAATAAATATAAAATACAATAAGTAACAAAATAATACTCTATGAGGAAGCTCAGTGCTTATGAAATAAACACAATCAAAGATATATATATATATATATATTTCTTATATTATATATATTTCTCAAGTGAATTCTTTAATTTTCTTATCAATTGAATCATTGAGAACTGGTTTCATTTCCATAATTCTTATGAATTTATCAAACATTAATCTTTTTGGCCAGAACATGAGTTGAAATTGAAATTGAAGTCAAAACAAAAATCTTAATATTTAAAAATCTTCATTTCCCCAATTTCAAATATTTCATAATACTCAACATATGAAATTCTCTAGTAGGCTGTCACATGACCACCAATACTTGACCTTAAATTACTTATTCATAATTTAATTGAAAAGCCAGTTCCAGATGAATATTAGGAATAAAAAATTGATTTATTTCGAAAATTGACCATTATTTCCCTTATAAATGTTAAACAAATTCATACACTGGTAGGCCAGGATTTCATAAAGGGGGGTTTTGGAAGGCTGAACAGAAAGTACGTTATAGGGGAAAATTAGGGTAGTTTGAGACATGAAATTCCTAAATATCATATTGATCATCCTTGCGGGGAAAATTGTTTTAAAATCATGAAAATGATACATTATTACGTACCTCCATTAAACTTTCCTAACATATTTTCAATTATCCATTATCAAAGATCATATTAGAGCAGTTTGGTTCTATGCAAGAGGCCAGCCATATTCCACATAGATCGTTATTGTTGGGGGTGAGAAGGTGTCAAAAGTCCAACGTTGTTCACAGCCCTCCAAAAATTTCCACGTTGTATATTGACCGCCCCTAAAAGCTCGCTTGTTCATTTTAAACCGATTGAAGAGTAATCTGCGGTTTGAAACGATTTACTGTATTTTATTATATTATATATATATATATATATATATATATATTATTATATAATTATATAAATATTTTTATATATAAATATATATATATATATATTCGGTTTCGATTCCTTCGGAATAGAACCGAAGGCATTATGACAAAGCCACCGAACGTGGCCTCTGGTTGCGGATAGAGGGTCCCTGTACCAAGGGTTTCTGCTGAATATGGTTACAATAATTAATAAGCAGTCGCGGACAATTGTCCAGGGACGGTCCCGAAGGAATAACCCCTAAGCGAGGGCGTAAGAACCGTGCCAAAAGCTGAATGGCACCTGGGTGAGGTGTCTTTAACGGTGACCCTGGGATACCGGGCGACCTCTCAGAGTATCAGCCTTATCCTTGCACGCGGGGCTGTACAAGGATGGACGAACTCTTTTCCTAGCTGCTCGTGGGAACAACAATGAAACCACCTAGACACCAAAATGTTGTAGATGCGGTTCAAAACGATCGAATGCGCAGAGCACCCGACAATGGGTCGGCAAACAATGCCGATCATCCTAGAGTTCGGGGTGCTGAAAATAATTTAGATGGAAACACGACGATGAACCGGCAAAACGCCCATATTGGGTGGATGGATCAGCTCAAGAATGACGTGCTAGACTGCTACGATGCCAGCATTATCCCTGTTCGCGGAGGCTTTATGGCGCGTATGCATACTCTGTGGTGCCAGAAACACCCAGAGCTACAGCACGTTTCGCATCAGTCTTTGCGGAATCGAGCCGACTACCTCCGGGAAAATGGATATGTACGCGGAGCGCTTCCCCAACAGCTGCTTGATCAAGCTGCAGCCGAAGATGAAGCGACATTAAGAGCAACCGCAGAAAGTAGGAACCTTCTGAAAGATGATCGCTATTTCAGTACAAGGAGGAACATCAACATCCAAGTTCCTCTTAAGCCCCAAGATCTGGCTGAAATGGATGTCTCCCTTCATGAAGATATGCATCCCGTGTTCAATGTATGATTGACTGCATAACATCTGGTATACTGTTTACGGAAAGGGTTCGAAAGTTCGCCCAAGAACTTGTGATTCAAGGATCTTGAATCACACACTAAACAAGTCAAAGCTGCTGACAATCAAGCAGCATATTGTTGAAAAAATACGGCTGTTATCTGACGCAAGGAGGAGAATACAAAAGAGGGAGAGATGGATCAGGGAGAATCAACAGTTTCTCGCTGACCCATCGCGCCTCTTCAACGATCTCCCGGTTTCTGTAGAAAATCCACCCAAGCCCAAGGAGGTAGAGACTTTTTGGAGCGAGGTATACAAAATCCCGAAAACACTGGAGTTGAAAGAAGATACTCACTCAGTGACTAATCAGTCACTGCCAAAGAGGTGAAAAAAGCACTTAGAGGCACGAAGAACTTTTCGGCTGCTGGAACAGATTGTATCAAGAACTTTTGGTGGAAGAAGTTTACTTTTATACATCAACATTTGGCCCGCATATTCACCTCATATTTAAAGTCGGAGACGCCCATTCCGCAGTGGCTGGTGTTAGGACGCACTATACTCCTGCCGAAAAAAGGCAATTTGTCCAACCCAGAGCATTATAGGCCAATAACTTGTTTGAACACACTGTATAAGATCTTTACAGCTGTCCTAAACAACAGGATTGTTCGACGAATTGAGCCTGTATGGCGAGAGATGTACGAACAACGTGGCTCGAAAAAAGGTATAGCAGGCTGTCGAGAGAACCTGCTGATTGACAGGTGTGTCTGTAAAGACGCTGCAGCCCATCAGCGCGTTCTGTCAATGGCCTGGATTGACTACCGGAAAGCTAGTGAGATGCATAGAGAGATTGATGCCTCTTTGGAAAACTAGATTTACTACCTCATCTAGAAATTATCGTCTGACAACGAATAACGTCAGCTTCCAGAGGGGCGTCTTTCAAGGTGATGCCATGAGCTCTTTGCTTTTTTGCATCACAGTCCTGCCTCTAGCTCTCGCAATACGAAATTCTCCTGGATACCTCTGTGGCGACACGAATCAGCGCGAGCATAAGGTCACTTATGTATTTTATATGGATGACCTGAAGATCTATGCCTCTAGTAAAAGCCAACTACAATCTGCTATAAATATCGTCAAGAACTACACAGGAGAGATTGGAATGGACTTTGGTTTGGACAAGTGTGCCAAAATTCATCTGAAGAAAGGAAAGATAACTGGCGTTCCCAAGGACCCTGAGCTTGTGGATATAAGTGTTATTAGACATCTTAACACTGGAGAGATCTATACATACATCATCATACATATACATGCATACATCAGTGAAGGAGTCTCTCCGAAGCTGATACAAGCATCTTCTTCGACAGGTTTGGTCTTCTAATCTGTCGGCGTTGAACAAGTTATCTGCGACTAACATGCTTGCCGTCCCGGTTCTACTCTACTCGTTTGGGGTGGTTCAATGGACGAAGAACGAGCTTAAGGCCCTTGATGTCACCACACGTAAGATCATGCATATGCATAAAAGCTTGCATATCAATTCGTCAGTTCCGCGATTATACATTTCACGCCGTCAAGGCGGACGCGGACGTCTGAATCTCCAGTGTCTTCATAACCGAATTGTTCTAAGTACAGCTTACATCGTTGCTAATGGCAGAGATCCGCTCCTAAAAATGGTCATGAATCACGAGATGATTGGCGAAGGAGCGTTCCTTTACAAAGCCGCGGAGCAAGCGGCCGAGACCCTTGGTTTGAATTTTAACATCAGAAGTGAGGAAAGTGCATTATTCCATCTAGATGCTTCACGTCTAAAAGCCGAAGTAAAGAAAGCAGAGGTTGGAAAATTTCACCAAGAGCTCCACGACAAGCATATGCACGGAAACTTTTACAGAAATGTAGAAAAGCAGACCTTGTCAAAGGAGCAATCTTTTGCTTTCCTCAAATTATCAGGGCTCAATTCAGGTACAGCGGGTTTTATTTTTGCATGCCTGGACGGTGTCATTTCCACCTTAGCATACCGTGCCCGCATTTTATGTTAAGAAGTTCCCAGTGATAGGTGCAGAGCGTGTCATGCACACGCTGAGTACCTAGAAAACATACTATCTGGTTGTCCGACCCACGCAGGAACGACGTACATCTATAAACATAATACGGCCCAAAGAGTACTTTATTACCATCTTTGTCGCTCTTACGGTCGAAACGAGAATTGCCAAATTTTCTGGAACTACGATTTTCGGGCAGCAGTCTCCGTTGCTCACTCGAGACCTGACATTGTTCTCTAAGACTTCGAGAAACGAACTATATTCGTGATCGAATTCTCGGCTCCATCCAAATACAACAAAGGAGAAAGAAAAGAAGTAGAGGTATCAAGATCTTAAGAGAGAGCTGCAACGACTGTACCCAAAGTATTCGGTGCTAGTAATTGTCCTTGTGATTGGTGCTCTCGGAGGTGCGAAACTATCACTGGTTCGTAACCTTAAAGCCATACCCGCGTGCCAAAAATATGCCAAGGCACTAGCGAGATGGATGCAGAAAGCTGTCATCCTTGGGTCTGTCGTTGTGATTTCGTCGTGCCCTGTGACCACCCATAGCTGTGATTTACCACGGTTCTACTGGGGGCTATTGACATTTTTTAGATGGCGATTGCTCTTAGTGGGACCCTGCGGTGGTTGTATAACTATTTTTTTAAATTATATATATATATAAATTATATATAATATTTATAATATTATATAATAATTTATATTATATAATTATTATTAATTATTAATAATTAATTTATATTATATAATAATTTATTTATTTTTAATATATATATAATAATTTAATTTATATAATATATAAATTATATATAAATATATATTAGGGTGGCCCTTATTTTTCACTTTTCAAATTTCTTTGCTCTCCGGCCCCCCCCCCCCCAGTTTTGTTCGAATGCCTAAAAAAAAATCTCCAAATTTTGCCTTCTTTTGAGGAAACCTTATAAATTTCATAAATGTTTGACAACATCTTAATTATAGGACCAGTATTGTTAAAAAAAAATTTCAATACCAGACAATTTTTGTCCTTGAAGTAGGTAATATTTCCTATAAGTTCCATTACTTAAAAAATATGAGGATTTCATGCATTGCACAAGATTAAAAAAACCAAAAGTCATCAGGAAATTGACCAAGAATGTCACATATGTGGGTATAAGAATATAAATATTAGTAATAAGTCTAGGGTGAAAGCAGCTTAATAGCTGAGAAGTACATCCTATCAAGTAGGACGGCTCCCATCCGAGTATAACTAAAAAAGCACTACTTAACTTCGGCGATCGAACGAGAAACCTTGAACAATTCCATCAGCCCAAGCGGATACTAAAAGTAAATATTCAAGGTCATATCAATTTTCCAAAGAGCTAAACTTTTATCTCTCAACCCTAGTGTGAAAATCTCAGCATATTTTGTAGTCAAGTCAGAATTCTAATGAAGAGAATTGGAAAAAATTGAAACTTGATTATCGTTTAAGGGCTGTTGATTTATGTTATAGTTGATGGAACGGCGATTAGACGCGTCTGGCGCTAAGCCCTCGAGACATGCTTATTAATTCATTTTAATACCAGATAATAAGCTAGAATCTAGACGAAGGACGTTACTCATTTCAAAAACAGTTTTTCTCCTCACAATCTGCCGACATGGCACGAAGACATAATTTCTCTCGTCGCGCCGCGATAATCGAGTTGGACATAGGTAAGCGTGCGTAACAAACGAGCAGAACGGACGAAACATTAATATCTTGGACCGACGACGCCCGACTAAACTTTCCCGGCCCGAATCGTATTTTCCCCGTAACTCTTGGTCCGCGCTGTAAAATTAAAAATTCATTTATTTGTCCACATGGGCGTATCTTGTCGTTAGTGAAAAATTGTCGTGTATTTATTTACTCGTTAGTCTAGCCTGGTGCTGGCACACCATGACTACCACTTTTCCGTAAACCATTACACCTGTTATTAATATTTCCTTCTCCTATTCATCAATGTGTGGTTTCAAAACAATACTGGAAAGTAATGGATACGAAAGTACGGACATTTGCCGGAAAGGTGTAATTTCAATTTATAGTTGCGAGTGATTCGAAAATGAGCAAGAAAAAAGAGTGCGAGTCTGGCGTTATAAGGGCTAAACTTCTAATGACTTCTGACAGCGAAGAAACGATTTTCATTTCGTGTTTTACTCGAACCTGACATTAAAGCCTCCGTCGTTTCAATTTAATACGAGGCTTCTAGCGACGGAAACTTCCGGTCCATCCTGATCTCGTTAAAAAGTTGTTTTATGGCTTTGTCGAGCATCTCCAAAGAGGCTTCGGTTTTTTGTTTTTCAAAAGCTACCCTAGTTTACTCCTTATATTGCCAGTGGGTGGGGCGAGTTATGATTCTAAATGCCACTCTGTTTGATACACTGAGAACTAGATCTTGACTCAGAGAAGATTCACTTGATGCATACAATTTGTATGATTGAGAATTGAAGTATCACGGTACCGGCCTCCGGAATCAAGGTAGTTAATTTTTTGAATGAAATCAATTTCACTCTTTAGAATAGAATAAGTGGTACTGAAATGATTATTTCCTTAGGAAAAGTGCCTAACATCAAAGTTCAGATATTTGTGTTCATATAAAAAAATTGATAAGGCAACGTCTTATATTTTAAATTGATTTTAATTAGGCACATTCATCCTAAATTTTTAAATCGCACATTAAACATGCAAGTTTGTAAATAGAATGGTAAAAATCAATAAAGGTTCAAAGTATATTTGTATATCAATGGCTGTGCAATTTTGTGACTGCAATTTCCAACTTATAGTTTGATAAGAATGCAAAGGAAATTGGGAAATTTTCAAATTAGAGAAAATTGATTTAAAATGATACTTTTAGTTAAAAGTGATATTTTAACAATTTGGAGCTGATATGCTTCAGTCTTTGGCGAATCGAATTTTATATGATCAAATTTAAATTTAATTTTGTGATTGATTCTTGTGAAAGCAATCTACTCACATTTTCCAAAGAGGAAAATATACAATCTAAACAATCGCACATTTCTATCATTGTTATTTTCAAAATATCTTTTGAACAATATTTAAACAAAAATAGATTAATTTTGATACATTGAGATAAGAAATTTAAACCTCATTTGAGAGAATTCTCAATAATATTCATAGGCCACCCTGCAGACGAGAATGAATTCTTTCTCCGTCTGTTTTATACAACTAGGAACTAACGTGTTTTGAAGCCAATTTAGACTTCATCATCAGGAATTGAAGGATCGCTGTGTAGAACTAGATAAGCAACAAAATGGGAATTTTTCGAGAGAGCCAAATAAAACTCTGTAAAATCGAAATCAACATTTGAAGATAAAACAAAAGTTTTCTCCCGAATTGAAGTGATACTGAATTTGGACAAAAAAGTATAATGAAAAAATCATCCAGTTCCGAAACTCGGTTGCGAAACACGATAAAAGAGCAATTTTTAATTTGAACAAAAAATAAATACTTCCTCGTGTGATATTAAGTTGCTAAATTGGGAGAGAATGAGTGTGATTATGAAAAGTTAACCAATACCGAGTAAATCATTCAAGAATTTGGAGGTTCAAAATGCATGGGTTTTCAAAACCGTCTTCGGATAGCGACTCAAAACCTATACTTCAACAAATAAAAGATTATAATGAAAACTTGCTCCTAAAATACAGGGAGGCGGAATGAGAATTAAAAAGTTTTCATCCGAAAAAATCATTCTGCTCCGGGGAAATAAAGATTGATTGTGACAATTTTACTTAGACAATAAAAAAAAAAGGATGAGAAACTAGTACAGAGAGTGAGTTATCTGATTTTTAATTATATATCTTTGTATTACTATATGAAAATGATATTTCGAACTAATCCTTCTGACACAACATCTATTTAATTTTTCAAGATTTTTTTATGCAGAAAGTCAATTTTCGGCAAAAATGTTGGGTAGCTAGTTCTGTACTGCAACCTTTTAATTATTTATAGGAAAACGAACAGTATGAATAATAGAAACTTATGCTAATTACAATACACATAATGCCTGAAAATAAGAACAAAATATATCTTAAATTGCACTAGCTAGAAAAGTTTTATTCTTTAATACTATAACTATTATACATTATAGATTATAAATTGTACAATTTGACAAATTTTCAGTTTTAAATCATTTCACATTCACACGTTTCAATCTTTATCAACTAATTAAAGATCTTTTCCTGACTGAGAACTTTCAATTTGAATTCGTTTAATTTCGAACGCTTTTTATTTCAAAATGTTTAGTTCAGAAAATTTATTTTTTGAAGTCCTTATTTAAATTCTTTTCCTTTTTCAATTCTTTATTTTTCAAAGGTTTCTGCGGTTTAAAATTGTTCTTTCGCGAAGGCTTTCAATTTAAAATTGATCAATTGCGAATTCTTAAAATATGAAACCATTTAATTTTTTTCAGCTCTAAATAAAGATATAATATAAATTTCAGCTCCATATTTTTCTAAATCAGTGACATTTCACTGGAAAGCAATGACGCATTTCTGACTACCCCTATCCTTTACAAGTCACTGAGAAATCACAGTGCTCACATAAATTGTAGTAGATTGAACTGATATGACAACACAAGAATATTTACTGAAATTTTGAACAAGCATCACTGAAATGTTAGTAACTTTTTTTCTAAGAAACAAGTAAAATGCTTCTGAAGAATGGAATTAAAGTGATCTTGAGACTTGAATCAGCGACTTCTTTCTCGATTTCAATCAGTTAACATCCAGCGGGAATCAGTGAAAATTTCACTAAAATTCATTTGCATTTTACTGTTTCGCCCATTCAAAGACAACTGACATTTCCAGTAACGCTTAATATGCATTCCACTAGTTTCCATATCGGGCAATCAGTGAAATATGACGGAATTTGGGTAAAATTTTCACTGATAACAGTTCTTTAAAAATCAAATGCACATGGCGGTAAAAGGATTTTTTCAAAGCGAAATGTTTTCACACAGTAATTTTTTTTTTAATTCAAAAATCTACTATATAAAATTCAAATTTGTACACTTGAGGCTTGAAACCGGCCACACCGTTGTACAGATCGACATGGAAATTTATGCACGTGTAGATTAGGCACTGAACCCACCAGAACCCCATCAAAATTTCTGCACAGGATGTCAGGTTTTGTCCCTAAATGCGGAATGTTCCCTAGAAAATCAGCTTTTTTGTGTATGAAATAACCTTTGGTATTGAAATCGTCTAGAAATAGGTCAGACATGATATCTTGATGTATTTTGGTTGTGCCGAATATGAATGTGACATTTGTTTCCCCCCATCCCGTCACAGTTTCCCTCAAGACATGAAAAATCCTCTAGAAAATCAGATTTTTCGGATACGAAATCATCCTTGGCATTGAATTCGTTGAAAAGCGGCCTTTTTGTTAACGTAATTGTCGCGGCTATATTATCTTCCTCATGACATTGATCGCATGCACTGAGAGAAGGGTTTAGTGAATACTACCAAATCATTAGTCATAGCTACTACGCCATTTAGTAATATATGGACGGACCAAATATTCAGTGAAATCGACGAAGCGGTCGTTTAGTCGGTCCTACTAACCGGCGTTTAGTGACCCCCACTACCCCTGACGTCCTGTTTAGTAGCGCCTACTGTACGCTTCGTAGCTCCCACTAATTCTATGTAGTAGGTCGCACTAAACGGCGTTCTGTTTAGTAGCCTCGACTAAACGATTCGTAGAAAGCACTAGCCTTAACTTGTTGTTTAGTAGCTCTCACTAATTCTGTCTAGTAGGCCGTACTGAACAGCGTCCTGTTCAGTAGATATGGCTATGTGATTGATTCTACAAACTAAATATGTTTAGTATATTTCATTAAACGCTGTCCGTTTTAGTAGCTTCTATTGAACTTTTTGTTCTAAATACTATTCCTGCTTAGTAAGTCTTACTAAACAGCTTCCAGTTAAGTAGGTTCTACTACACGATTTGTCCGTTCTACTATGGTATAAAAGTGGTGAATACTAAGCGCAAGGTGTTAAAGTTTGTTGTCTACTGGTCGTTTCAATATTTTCATGAAAATATTGATACTTTGATTGTGAAAAAATTCTCTCTAGCTCCGGTGAAACGACCAGTAAACAAAAAACTTTAACATCATAATTAATTAATAGTCATAATTCATAATTATTACGTATTACCCTGGTCAAGAAAACTAACATCAAAAATTAACTAATATAAAAAATTAACATATAAAACATGATAGAAGTTTATGAAATTATTTTATTGCAACACATTTATAATATTTATTTACAATAATTTACAATAGTGAATATTTATTATCTATAATCTACTACACAGCATGTCTTAGCGTAAGAAAGTTAGTCCCAGAATATGAGCAATGAGGTGATTGATTAAGTGTACTTACTTTTGAAATTCTCGATGTACTCCTCGAAATTCAAACTCTTCAAAACATCCTCCATGGTTGTATATATGATGGACATTCCAACTTGCAGTTTTTTTTTCGAAAAAATCACTAAACTCACTGTAACTTGATTGTGGCGTCTTCGTGATGCAAAGATCAATGAAGATCGAGAACAAAATGGAGTCGACAAGTAATCGACACCAAACGGTTGTAGAAGGTACTAAATGACTAAATGATTATTTCGTTTAGTAGCTATGACTAACCAGATAGTCAGATGTTGTGCCATTCTATGTAGTGGCATTTACTAAACGGAACCAAACGCCGTTTAGTATTTGACACTAAAGGGATAGTATAATATACGAAACAATCGTCTACTAAACGGATGTAGTACGTATTACTAAATGTGTTCTCTCAGTGTAGTAGCTATGACTAACCAGATAGTCAGTTGATGTACCATTCTATTTAGTGACATTTACTAAACGGAACCAAACGGCGTTTAGTATTTGACACTAAATGCATAGTATAATATACGAAACAATCGTCTACTAAACGGATATAGTACGTATTACTAAATGCGTTCTCTCAGTGTGGATGTGATTCAACGGTTTTCATTTGTTTCTTCTTTATAATGATATTAAAAAAATGTACAGAGAATTATATCATGAAAAACTCATGTGTGCTGGCTTTGATATATTTTTAAAAACACTGTAATTATAATAAAGTACCTCGATTTGTGAGAGGCGAGGGGACTCACAATAATAAAGCAACCTGAAGAAAGGAGTTTAAAATCGTACTGTAAACTCCTCGTAGTGAACTATAGTAATTATATTTTGGTTGAGCTAACTGTAGACGTTCATGACTTGTATTCAGAACCCACAAAAATATATAAATATACATATCATGCTCTGACCTGTTTCCAAATGATTTTATACCAAGGATAATTTCACCCAGAAAAGCAGATTCTCTAAGAATTTGTCCACGTCTAGGAAAAAACCCTGACATGCTGGGGAAAAACTAAGGTCAGATTCGTTTTCAGCGCCTCAAAATAAACATAGATACCACACTCTGACCTCTCGCGCAAGGCACTTTTTTACCGTGCCTGTGCTACCTGCAATGTTTCGTACCCCCAGTTTTTTTCTGTGCATCCGTTTCTCAAACCTGGATAACTTTTTTTTATCCAATTATTTTGGCCTTAATTCAAAAACCCTTCAACTCGGAAGTGAACATTTGTTCTATATATAGTAATTTTAATTTTACATAATGTTCCTTCGCTGTTTAAAAAAATTCCAATTTCGTTGGTTATCTAGTTCTGTACTACCACCCTCCAATTACTGAATAATGTAGTCTCAATAACGTCAATGATTCACCGTAGAATTTTTCTCAGTCGAATTTATATAGTATATTAGTTGAACTGAAAAAAATACACCTAATATTAATTATATCTGGAAAATTTAGGAGCCCTACTTGGAAGAAATTCGTCTAATTTATTAGAGATTTTTCATAAAATGCAGAAAAACTCCGTCAACCCCATTGAAACTTTGTTAACGCCACATTGTCCTTTCTCAAGCGCGGTAACGGTTCCTGGAAACTAGTGACGCGATTAATTTTCGCTAGAAAAATGTGCCGTGTGACCCTTTACGCATGCCGTCTCTGCTTTTTCTATCACTTCTTGTCCGGATCTCTTTATATCTCGTTTTTTTGGTTCTGCCTTTGAATTTCGGCATAGGGAGAGAAGATCGTGGACGCGGCCGACCGCCTCTACTAAGAAGGGTCCTTTGGCGGTGGCCCTCTCGTAGCGCCGGCGCCTATGTTTTTGCTCCTGACTCCTTTCTCTTTTCTAATGTACCTAGAAATCCTCCTGGCATATCTAAAGTACGCGTCACTGATCATAAGGCACATCCCAACTTCAAAAAGAAAATAAGAATATAAAATTGGAATCTAGAATTGGTACCGTAGAATCATAGATCTACCCAACTTCGAACTCTTCATCATACATCCGATTTTGTTATTCAAGGCTACAAATTATGACTGTTACTCGAAGAGGCTTTAAAAAAATGTCTACTAAATTACTCGAACAAAATCTGTTAAATTTGTAAACCTATTCCCTGCGTATTTTAATAATAATTAAATGTATCAACACGTTACGTGAAACCTTTCCCCTCAGTGTGGACATCAACTTTTTTTGAATTCTCATAGCTTATCAAAAACTACCTTGGGAGCCGTTCAAAAACTATGTGACGCTATTTTGAAAACTTTTTCCACCCCACCCCTTCTCCATCACAGATAATCACATAGCGCTTGAAACCCCCGAGTGACGTCATAAATATGCACCCCCCGCCCCCCATTAGGTCGACATTTTTTCTTTAATCATATTTGGTAAATGCCTAAAATAAAATACAAAACATAGGAGCATCGTATTTTAACAAGCCTCATTCACAGCCTATAGTGCTCTAAAAACAGGGTTTTTAAAAAACACCAGTTCTCGTAAGATCACTGAAGTTAAGCAGTGTTGGGCGCGGTTAGTACTTGGATGGGTGACCGTTCGGGAATACTGCGTGCTGTTGGCTCGTCGTGGGTGTGGCGATCCCACACTAGTAGTACTAGTAATAAATAATCCACCTAGAAACACTACCCGAATCGGGTAGCGCGACGCCTACCCCGAAAGGCAAATGGCTTAATGGTATAGGAAAAAAATGCGTGGTTACCATATTGAATTATATATAATGAAACGCTCAACATATAAAGTCGAAATATATTGCATTATCAACTAAATAGTTGAATTTTCAATCCAAAAAGATCAGTTATCTATGCCAAAACATGTGAATATTAATCGACAAATTTTGGTTTTTAAGCTGGAAAAGATGAATCTTCAACCATTAAGGATGATTTTTCAAACAAATCGTTAAATTTCAAATAAATAGAACAAGTTAGTTTTAGATCAAACAGTTGCACTTTTAACCACAAAAGATAACATTTTTACCAGAAGAGATAAATTTTCAACCAAAAAGTGCGATTTCCTGCTGCAATAATATAATAGAATAATAATAATAATTGCATTTTCATAGATATGTATAAAATAAGATGAAACAAAATAACCCAAAATATAAATTTTCAACAAAAAACTTTATTTTAAACTAAAAACGATCAATTTCAAACAAAAATGCAATAGTTATATTTGCAGTGCAAAGATTGATTCTCAACAACAACAAAAAGAGTTTCCAATACAATAGTTAAATTTTGAACTAAAGAGATGGACCTTCAACGGATAACATGATTTTTGAATGAAGTTGTTTATCTTCCAGCCAAGTAGTTGAATTTTTATGGAGAATGATCAATTTTCAACAGAAAATTGAATAGTTAAATTTTCAGTAGAAAAAAAGGAATTTCTAGACAAAAAACCAATTTTTATTAAAATTAATTCAATCTTCAACCAATAAAATGAATGCCCGGCTATGATATGAATTCCTGAAGAATTTAATAGTTGAATTTCCCAATAAAAATGATCAATTTTCAACAAAAAATGGAATAATTAAACTTTCAATTGAGAAAATTAGTTTTCAACAAAAAAAAAAAAGAATTTTTGGCGGAAAAGAAATATCATACAAATAATAACATTTTTAACGAAAAGAGATGAATTCTGAAGAAAAAATATGATAGCAGACTCTTCAATGAAAAATAATAAACATTCAGCGATAAATAGTTGTTTTTTTATTGAGAAATATTATTCAGTTCGCATTGAAACAAAGAAACGAGATTTTTTTTTAAACAAGGGGAAAAATAATTCCACAGAAGAGGGAAAGAGAAGAGAATGCGGGAAAGAGCACGGAGTCTGTATTTAGAAGCTTTACTTGTCAAATAAAATCACTCATTTTGATTTTTCAAACTTTTCAAAAAATTGCTATCCACATTTGTATTTTCCATGTGTCCTTTCACATTCCGTGTGAAACCCTCCCCCCTTTCTCACAAATTGTCACAATACCTGTTCTTTCCTCTCTCCTGAAAGTGTGAATTAGTTTTTAAATAAATGGCCCCTTACTCTAAGTATGAATATTTTTTCTCTCCTAAAATAAGTCATCTGATTTATGAAAAATTATGGATTTAATGTTTGAAATACAGCTAAAAATATGATTGTAGCTTCATATCGAGGTAAAGACATCAGCACTAATTTCAACAGGATCTGTGTTCGTGATTCCAGCAACTACTGCGTGTACCACGAAGGTATCAAGATACGCCCACGCTGCTAAAGTTATTCAACCAGCAAGGCGTTGCAAAACGAAGAGGCCGAGCTAGCAAAGACGAGCATTTGTGGTTTCATGACCCTCGCTTAGTTAAATCTGCGCACCGAGAACCAATAACATTGCTACTTTGTGTTCTCGGATAAACTGACGTGTAAAGAAATTATGTTAAAACAAGCAACCCGATATGTTGCAGTCATCTTTCATAGTGACATGGTCTTGCCAGCTCACATTATTCACATCAGAAAGCTGTGACTGTAACTGTGACTAACCGCTAAATGTCCTTTGAGGTTGATACAACTTCCTTTTTTCCTATTTTCTTCAAAGTATCCATTTCGAAAATAATACCATAACCGAAGAACTCTGATCTTATATTTGCTTAGTTTTATCATTTCTGCATTCATATTAAACCAGTATCCATTCACAGAAGAAACTGGGAGTAAGAAATATAACAGGTAATGTGCGAAGTAGGGTAACAGCTAGCAGGGTAACTGTGTATGGGGTGAACTCACCGTGACGACTCAAATATTTATCTGGAGGACACCGCTAGAGGCAACACGCTGCAGGCTGTAACACAGACAGTAAAAACGAATACTTCAAGTTATATTCGACTTAATTTCAAATTTGACTTGGAATAAAAAAGCAACTATATTTAAGTATACACACAATTTCGAATAAAGCACTTACTTATCTTAAGTAAGAAATAAGCATTTCTCGACTAAAAAAAAAATAAACTTGCACGTAACTTTCAATACACAGTTCTGAAAGTAAGTTGAAGGCAGCCTGAAAAAACATGTAAGGCTTTCGTTACATAAAATTACGAAGTATGCCTTACTGAATTTCAGGTTGACTCCGCCTTAATCGCGCTAGGACATGCGCACGATGCGGTCTTATTATTCTGCTCCGTTCCTATGATCTAGTCCGCGTTCCAAGTGACACTTCGTCGTAAGTCTCTAAAATTCTCGAAGACAAACGGAATGGTGCAGACAAAGTATTCTACTTGTGAATTCATAGAAAATCTAAAGGTATTTTATAAAGATTATGTTTATAATTTATGTGATTTCAGGCTAGGGCTAACGAGTTACGGGATGGGGGAGGGGCGTAGGCTAGGAGATGCATAATTTCAGTATGAATATGCGACTCACTTTCAGCAAGAAGAGTTCTTAATTCAATGTCATCTCAACCTTACACTACCTTTTCAGTACAAATATCGTCCTAATTTCAGGTCATTACTACCCTAATATCAGGTCTTTACTACCTTCATTTTAGATCTTCACTGCCTGATTTACAGTCCTTTTGTTTTCTTACTTTAACGGTTAAAACAAATTCCTAATTTCAGGGTTCATATGCATCTTTTCGTTACACCTTAAAATAATTTAAATTTTCGATTTAAATTAAGTGTTTGTTTTTTCTGTGCAGAAAAATCTTAGAGTCACCACGGTGGGTTTGCTTCAGACACAGTTACCCTGCTGGCTGTTACCCCACTTCGCACATTACTTGTAATGTTTCTTACTCCCAGTTTCTTCTGTGTCGATAACTATATTATTTATACAATTTTTGTATGGTTAATTTCCTTTATATGGAAAAATCTTTCTTAGCAATACTTCTTATGAAAAGCATTTATTTTTCATTATTGGAGACCAATATCCTCAAGTTTTTCGCAACCAAAGTTCAAAGTTTCCTGTTTGCAAATGACCGTCTTTGTAATTAAACTAATAATGAGAAAATTTATAAATTCTAAATATTGCATTAAAAGTTTAAATGTTTCGATCGTGAATCATGATAAGAAAATATAATTGATATTATAATCAAATATTTCTGAACAAGTTTACTCCAACCAATCCGTTTTAGTTCAGGAAGCTTATCGTTATTTTAATACATTTGATGAATTGTTGTCAAAAATAATTGTTAGGAACATGAAACATTTCACGATTTTGGACCTCGTGAGAAAGGTATTTTGCAGGTTCCAGGTTTTGATTCTCTTCGATGGCGTTGAGTACGACAAGCGACTCTGATTATCTTATACAAGTAAAGACCCTCGGTGAAGCGAATATTCGTGACATGCAGAATTTTTTGTGAAAAAGCCTTGCTGCCAATTGCACCCGACGTTATTCACGAATCGAACGTGACTCGTCAACCATATGCACGCGTCGATAAACACCTGTCTTAAAAGAAATCATTCTTCTCTGCACGAAAATGCCATACTGCTTGCTGTGAGATGCATCTTCGAAATGTATCAAGTTATTATCTTGTCCTGGCGTCCGGGAGGCAACACGATGATTGGCTATATGTCTACCTGTGTTTAAAAATTGTGAGCGTGCAGCTTCTTCTACTTATACCAACAATAAGCTGTTGATTTTTATTAAGAGCGACAGGTGTTGAGAATATGAAATAGTGCTAAGAGAGTAATTTCATGAATTGTTAAGTTTTAGTTATTTCCCTTGTTATTCACTCAGGCCCTCCACATCCCTTTCTCTCGTCACTAGCAACTTCCATCCACCCGGTTAACATATATCTACTCCATCCGTTCTTGATCTCCCACTCACCTCCATCTATTTCTTTCAAACACTACTCTAAAAACACCTATATATCCGCCTCCACAGTAAAAACGAATACTTCAAGTGATGTTAGACCTAATTTCAAATTTGATTTGAAATAAGGAAGCAACAAAATTTAAGTATGCACACGATCTTGAATAAAGCACTTTTTTATTATTATTATACCATTAAGCCATTTCCCTTTTGGGGGTGGGCGTGACTTGCTCGGTCGAAAAATAGTAGTGTGTAGATGGGTATATATAGATATAAGGTAGATAGGTATGTAGATGCAAGGTATGGATATTTTAGATTGATCCAGAATTCTCGTGTTATTTATCTAAATGACACGTTCGTTCCGCAACACTGCTCCAACCCAGGTTGCTGATCAATCTCTCAAGCGATCACCCTAAGCATACTACTCTAGCTTCGTTCACGTCCATGCATTTTTTCATGCAAGCTCTTGTGTGTTCATGGCTTCTTATGTCTCTTCGGATTAATGTCTCATTCATAGATTCTAACCATTCTTTCGGCGGCCTACCTCTAGGCATTCTTCAATTTGCTCCACCTTCATACACTTGTTTGGTCATTCGTTCATCTTTCATTTTTTCAAGATGTCCGAATCATCTTAACTGATTTCTTTCCCATATGTCAACTAGTGTCTCTCCTATACCACATTCTTTGAGGATTATCTCGTTTCGGACTTTGTCCATCAGTGTTTTTCCGCATATTATGCGCAGAGGTTTCATGCCAATCGCGTTAATTTTACTCCTGTCCTTTTCTCAACAGGTCCATGTCTCGCTACCGTATAGTACAGTCGGTACGAATATAGAATTATGTATGGCCATTTTAGCTTTTTTTGATATGTTATTATTTCTAAGAATGGATCCTTCTCTACCGATAACCTGCTGACCTTATTTATGCGCCTTTCTAACTCCCCATATATTTTTCCGTCGCTAGTGAATAGGCTAAACAGATATACGTACTTGTCAACTTGTTCTAATCTCTCATCATTTAGGACAATGTTGCATATTGTTTTCTCACTTTTTCCCCCAAACACCATGATTTTTGTTTTATGCACGTTAATTTTGAGGTCCATGTTCTCCATGCTTGTATTGAGTTTATTTAACATTCTTTGCAAGTCCTCGATTGATTCTGCTATAATGATCTTGTCATCTGCAAAAGCTAACCCACGTACCTTAACTGTTTCGAGATCTACACCTTCTTCGTCGAAAAGGGCCATTCTTAGACACTTATCCATAAATATTATAAATAGCCATCAGGATATAACGCATCCTTTTTTCACGCCTTGCATAATATCGAACCAGTTAATTAGTTTCCCACTAACCCTTCGCTCGCTTTGTAACCTGGATATATTGTTTTTATTGCTTGTAGGAGCCACCCATTGACTCCGTACTCTGTGAGGACTTCCCAGAGTTTACTTCTATTTACATTGTCAAATGCTTCTTCTAGGTCAACAAATGCAAACAAAACTTTCTTTCCTACTCTCAAGCTTTTTTCTGTGATCTGTCTAAAGCTAAATATCTGATATGTACATGATCTTTCTGGCATAAATCCAATTTGGACTTCCCATATGTTTTCTTCCGTAATTTTCATTACCCTACGAATAAGTATTTTTAAGTATATTTTACATACGGTACTTAGTAAGCTGCTACCTGTGTAATGACTGCAGTTGCTTTTATCTCCCTTTCTTTTGTATATTGTTACGATAATCGCTTTTCTCCAATCATCTGGGACTTCTCCCATCTCGATAAATAAATTTATTAATTCGCACAACGAGTGAGGTATGTACTCGCCACCGTATTCAAGCATTTCAGCGCTAATATTGTCTACGCTAGCAGCCTTAACGTTTTTCAAGTTTTTAATCATATCTCCAACCTCAGTGACACAGACTTTTTCAACAGGGTTTTCTAATGCATTATGTTCTATGTCGCAGTTCTGTTGTCCTATATCTTCACCTCCTAATAATTGTTTGAAAGATTCTTTTAAAGCGTCTACTATCCCGTTTATATCATGTAGCATTTCACCTTTGCTGTTTCTCATGCTGACAAACTTTGTACTTTTACTTTCCTTCATCTGATTATATAATAGTTTCACGGTTCCTTTAAAGTCGATTTTTATTTTATTTTTTTCTCCTTTTCTGATTTTATCCTTAATTTCCTTGACTTGTCGTTTAACTTTCCTATTTTTGTGTCTCTAATCATTTTTGACCCTATTTATCTCCTCATCGCTATGACCTGTGATGTGCAACGTTCTTTCGTTCGCTTCTTTCTTTTCTTGTCGGGTTGCCTCAATTTCATCATTTCACCACGCATCGCCAGACTTTCTTCCTACCACTGCCGTACCACACACTTCAATCGCATTTTTCATCGAAAAATATGATTGTATTGTAAGTATGATTGTATAGTGATGTTCACATAAATAAAAAACTGAGTTTTTGAGATTCTATGATTTTATGAAGATTATGTTTATGATTCATGTGGTTTCAGGTTAGGGCTCATGGTTTACGGGAGGGGGCGAGAAGGTGAGAAGATACATAAGTTCAGTATGAATATGCGACATACTTTCAGCAAGGAGAGTCCTCAATTCAATGTCATCTCAGCCTTACACTACCTTTTTAGTATAAATATCGTCTTCATTCCAGGTATTTCTAACCTTAATCTCAGGTCTTAACTGCCTGAATTTCATTCTTTTTGTTTGCTCACTTTAATAATTAGAACAAATTTCTAATTCCAGATTACATATGCTTCTTTTTGTAACATCTTAAAATCATTCCAATTTTCGACTTAAATTAAGTGTTTGTTTTTTCCGTATACATTCTAACCTCCTTGTCACAGCTTACCACTCTTTTCTTTACCATCCACCTTCGCTTCTTAGCCTCTCTCTTATTTACATATACGTCACCTCTCTAATATTTCAATGTTCACCATATCTCTTTCTACTTCATCCCACTATCTGTTCTCCTCTTGTCGCATTTCTTTTTCTTTGTATGCCTTTTCCTCTCTTCTTAATAACTTTTTCCGTCTTCTGAGGCCGTTTGTCATTCCCGCATTCTTATCTCGTGATACTTCCTGACCTTTTCCTGTTCCTTTATAACCACATCTTCTGTAAAATCCATATGAACCATTCTTCCTTCTGAAATATACTCATCCAATCTTCATATTTATGAGTATATCCTCCTCTCATTCTCAAACATATCCTGCATATTCCCTCTATGTTCTCTTCACCCTCTAACCCCAATTACACCTCTACCATCTTACACTTCTCCCTCGACCTTTAGCCTCTCCATAATTTTCGTCTTTGCCACCCCCTCCGATATTACAATATCTTTCTTCACCACTTTTTGATCTATATTCTTCTAACTCTCCAAACTATTCTCATGTACCCTTCCTTTTACTCTTTGTCACCCGTCATCAATCCCCCATATACCCTACCCGCAAATTCTGTTCCCTTCGTACAGTTCTCCTTCCCTGATTTCATTTACCATTCTTTTATATGATTTTTCTTTCGTCGTTATTGCCATCCTCATCACTGCGTATTTATCACTATTTAGCTATATTCTTCATATTTACCTCAAACTTGTCTCAATCCTCCACCTGTCTCAGCCTTTTTCCCCTCTCGCATAAACTCATCCACCGTTCCCCACAAATATCGATCATATTTTCTTCATACCGTCTACCCCTCTATCCAATCCTCTGTTATCCACTCCCTTGTTGCAACTTTACATATCGTCTATGTCTTCCCTTCTGTTCTCTCTACGCTTTACCTCTTTCACCTCTTCGTCCTTTTTTACATATACCTCTCCCCCTCTCTCCTCATCCAGTCGACTCTTATTTTATAACGATTATTCTTCCACATAAGGATATTGTTATCAACACTTACTCAGGAGTCGTTATTGTGAATCTGTATATACGTAGTGAAAAGAACATAATGTCCTCTGCAGTGGAGCCGCTGATTTGAATGAGTGGCCATTTTGTGACGTCAGTTATACGGAGATTCGCATTTGCGCACGTGACGCATACGTAAAAAATGCATTATATTTTTTAATGATCTTCTTACAGAATTCTAACTGAAGGTTATGTTGTTTAATTAAGTGAAATGATAAATGACCAGCATTGCTTTGTGCTTCGATGCGTTTACACAAAAATTTATTTTGCTGTGCCACGCGAAGAATAATGAAGAAATTCTTGGTTTATTGCTGTTAGCTACTCAGAATTTTCTTCTTCGTTCATTCATAATTTTTGATATTAAACGTCGCATCAATTACAAAAGTTGCTATTCCCGTAAGTTTTAGCCTATTTGAAACCTCTAGAAGAATCTTCTCTCTAATCCAAAAGTTGAACATGATTTGAGAGAGACCAAAAAAGGTTCAATGTCCACCCTCCCCCCCCCCATTTTCTAATTTCTAAAAATTACGTTCATAACTGATTTTTTTTTGTGCTATTAAAACCATGCATGCTAACATATTTTGAGGTTTTTAAAACGAGCATAATCTCGAAATTATTCGAAAATGACATTCCAAGGCCAATTCGAAACAACAGTTATCATATAGCCAGAAATAGCATTAATTATTATTGTTTTCAGCTGTAAAATGGGGAGAGTATGCTAGAACATCGCCCTTCCCTTTTCCAACTCGAAAAATATTCTAATTATTAAATTATTATTAGAATATTCACTAGTGAAATAAAATTTAATCAACATATTATAATTTCAATATAAATTATAGCAATTTTTAATTTTGACTATTTTAATATTTCAAATTGATCATATGGTAAATATTAAAATTGATAAAAAATGAGTGAATTTCATTAAAATAATAACAATCTATTAATATTAGGCATTAATAAAATCGTTGATAGATTCACATTTCTGTCAATATAATACATTTATCATTATATTTTCCGATCTAGAATTTAATTTGAAACAAAATTTTGATTATTTCTATGTTTTTTCAAAAAATATATAAATGTTTTTGTATAAGAATTATAAAAGTAAATATAAAGTGGTCATACTTTCGTGAAAAAATCGAAACGTTGAAAATTTTTTTTTATGATTTTCTTATTATTTAACGTAAATACAAATGGTTTTGGAAAGTTATCAAAGTTATCAGAGCAAACAATTGCCAAAGTCTCTATTATCGTTCAGTTTATCACTTGTACTACACATTTTTACTAGACGCCATCAAAAGTACGATTTTGAATCCTCTATCCATCAACAGATAAACGATCGTGGCATAATACCAGGACGTGATATAATACTTAATTATCAGTGAATAATTAATTCATCATAAAGTACACACTATCTTCCAATGAAACTTCATCTTACAATGTAGTATCTATTTACACTAAAAACACTATACAGTCTCCTTGTTTCTAGAAAATTGTCTCTTATACACTCATTTGTTCCCACTCAATAGCATACATCCTTAGCATGCTTCACCAAGAAATTTGATGCTTCTGCAGCTTTATGCGACAAAAAGAGGCGATAATGGTGTAACCAATGATACGGCATGGGCAGCGCGAGTCGCGGAACTTGGTCTGCCAGATCGCGTTGATGAGCAGCAGGAGGACTTCCGTTCAGCGGTAGCAAAAGAACTTGCCCCGGTCAAATGAAAACATAAAATGATTTCGCGTGGCTATTAATTGTCGCAGACCACCTCGAACGTGTTCGGCTTTTTCTCTCTGTCGATTTCGCTTCGTGTCCCAGCAGGTTGCTGCTGCACCGCGAATCCAATCCCGAAGCGAAAGAGAAACGGAGGGAGAGAAAGAGAGAGAAAATCGAAAAGAGAGGAACGGATAGAGAAAGACAGAGACACCTCCAGCGGCCATCTTGCAATACCACCCGGCTTCGATACAATGGACGACGATCACGATCAGAGGGACATCGCTGTATACATTTTGTATCCCATCTAAGTAATTGATGCTACGAGCGGCCCACACGCTGCTCACGAAGTCAATCTTCGTTTCTCATGCGTTTTACCGCTGATACCTCTCTTTTTCTGCAATTGCTAACTCCTCCTTCTGGTAAACTTGCAAAATTCAAGCGCGCCGAACAATCATGCGCGATTTGCGAGAACTGTAATTAAGGAACACATTTTTACGGGAGTGCTCTTTTTCTTGCGAAACCTGTTAGATTTTTGGTTTTGTCAATGGGGAGTCGAGTGAAAGAGAGATATGCGATTAATGGCGTAGATGAGAAGGGATGCGAGTTTCTAATTGGGACTTGTTTTCACCGATAAGATTAAAATGAACTTTCTCTTCAGTTAAAGTAACCGTCAATAATAATGATGGTTATTTTGTCAATATCCAAAATTAGAGATAGAATTTTTTTTCTGATCTTGAATATGACTTTAAATATTCTGAAGAATACGTACTCAAAGGCTTATTTCTCTTGAATTGCAGAAATCATTTTTTTACATAATTATTTTCATTCGAGGTAGCTGTCATGCCAAAAATCATATCTGTGCAAAAATAGTTGAATAATAATAGATAACTATATTTGAAGATTATTCACTTTTTTCAAAACTGGATGCAGCAAAGTTTTTAGGGAATGTTTCCCTCTGAAAATAATTCATGATTTATAATGGTTCGAACATTTTTTTTTTCAAATTGGTAAAAAGCGACAATGAGGAAAAATTCAGTTACAAGAACTATTGTTAAAATCATTATTTCCACTGTTTTAAAATTTTTTGAACAAAAATTTTTGTTGATTAAAATATGACTGATAATATCATTTCAATTCTTAAAATCATAAAAATCTTTTTATCCCAGGAAAGTAATTTTTGGCACAACTTTCTTAACCGAAATATGTTCAAAAAAAAGTGAATCATTTTAAATAAAGAAAAAGTTTCAGCGAAACAAAAAAACCATTTCGATAAACCAAACAAGTTTTTTTGACTCAACAAAATTTTGTCGTCTGATATCCAATGAATATTTCTTTTTATTCAAGGCAAAAGTTATACTTTTCATAGCATATAATTAAAGATCTGTAATGACTGAAAACAGCCCTGCTGATTAACATTTTTCGAGGACGAAAGTACAAGGAAAGTTCCATTTAATTTTTTCAACATTTTCCGAAGTTCATGTTCCTAGACAATTTTGCTACGATTGAAAAATGAGGTGAATCTTTCTGTTTGAAGATAATTATTACCCATAGTAGGACACTTTTTGAACTATCTGCAACTTGAAATTTCGAACTGTAGAAATTTCGAAAAAAATTAAGTGGAATTTTTCTAGTTCTTCTCTCCCAAAAGTAACTTTCTAGGACAAAACTGTTTTTAAAAATTTTTGGGATATGTATTTGGAATTGTACAAATTTGGAAAAAAAATTAATTTCAACTTTTTTAGTACTCTTGTTCCAAAAAATGTCTTAATAAGTATTTTGAACGTTTTTGGCACTTTAGTTTAATGTCAATAGTACCTTTCTAAATCATAAATCCTATGAACACTTGAGAAAGTTTTGAAAAAAGTGGATCTTTTCTGGTACTATTGTCCCGAAAAATAAGACTCAGACTTGAAACAAAAACATCTTCCTTTTGATTGATTTGTTTTGAACCACGTAAATATATTTTTGTTATAAACAAAATTATTTGGCTGCAAGATAAGATGAATTTTCTTGCAAAAAGATAATATATTTGCTGCAAATAAAAATGATCTTAATCTCAAGTTTAAGAAAAAATTATATTTTTGTCAAGAAACGTAAAAAGAAGTTCATTTTGCAAGAGGAGACAGAACAAGCGTTCCGCTCCATATGTTAACCATCAATGTGGATCAAAATTCTTGTTCTGTTTACACTCTACACGTTCAATATGAACTTCTTCTTCCGTTCATCTTGTTTTTTAATGGTACTGAGGGCTCATTTTTTGACTTTGGATTTTTTGGACCTGGCTTTTTGTTTTCTGATGAGGGGAGAATTTGTCTGAAATATGTCATTGTTATACCTTTTACAGTTTTTATAATTTACTATTCCCTTAGACACATAAAATCTCACTATGGCATTGTATTAATAAAATCAAAACTGTTATAAGATATAGAATTTATTACTCAATTTATGTTCCCTTGGCGGAGAAATACCGCGATGTGATGCTATAGGCTTTTCAAGTATTTGAACCTATAAGAAATAATACGTATTTTCTAAAGTAAGTTCCAATTTTTCTTAGCAACTATAATGTAACTATTATAATAATTATTAAATACTTGTTATGCGCAAATTACTCAGCTTACTGTTCCCTGTGCTGACCAGATGCCGCTCATAAGCAAATTATTTACATTAATTTATTTATGCAATTTCAAACAATCTGTGACATCGGATGTACATTTTTCCAGCCTAATCTCAAAAACAATTTCTTCTATTTTTCTGATTATCTACTGGATTTAGGTGGCTCATGTTTTCAAACTTAGTATGTTCGCATATATTTTATTCATCCCTAAAGTTTAAAACAAATTCGTTCACTGGTTTCTCAAATAATTGAAAATACCCATTCTGGCTTCCGTGTTAGAGTTATCAAAATTATCTTTATGGAATCTTGGGGAACTCATTGGACAAAAATCTCCTTTTCTCTTATCTTTTAAAACCTTACCTTAAATCATTTCTTTCTCATGTTGAGGAAGTCATTCTCTACGTTTTCAGATTACCGGCATAAGGTATTCTATGACGTCACTAATTGTCTTCCCTCCGATGTAAAAGAATTTGAGAGATTATGGTCGAAAATAGTTTCAAATCATTTAAAAAAAGATGGCATTGGTAGGATACATACATAAAGAATCTTTTTCGAAAACTTTGTTTGGGTCTTCAGCATTTGTTTTTTAGTCTTCCCAGATATACAGACTTCTCTTCCATTTATCTCTGTAAAATGTGCCAAGAAAAGACCAAGTCTTGATAAATATATCCAATTGCTGTTAAAATAAATTATATTACCAATTTGTGACTTTGAGATTTGCCAGGGTCAAAATTACAAGAGTTTTCGTTTGTAAACTTTATTTTCCATTATACTCCGACCTCTGTAAACTATGGACCCCACCGGTAGGGCCTGCCATTTCCAGGAATCAGGTAGCTAGGTTAGGGCCAAACAGTTGACATCTGCTGAGGATTGCAATTGTACAACCGATAAAACTTGTAATTTTGTGACAATTCATTTTTAAATAAGAAATTCGGAACTTGTTTATCTCAACAACTGCAGGCGGATGAAATTTTTCATGAGAAGATGAAAACTGTCATTTTCTAAAAGTATCTAGTGAACTGTTGGAGATAGGAAAAAATGGACAACATTTCCAGATTCGCCATCCAAAGAACATAATTATTGCAGATAAATAAATTTATTGATATATAAAACATGAATACCACGAAAATAAATAATATAAACATTCTATAAAGTTTGGAGCGGATTAGTGATGACCCTTAGAGGCCTTGGTTTCAAGACAAATTTTCGTCTTCAAGACATCAAAAACAGTCTAGTTCCGTCTCACGAGCTAGACATACAGAGTAACTTGAAATTGTCTTGGATTGATCTTCACTCAAGACAAAATCAAGACCGAATATTTTTGGTCCTACACAGTAAAAACTGAGCATTCATTCTTATCTGGGATCCTTTCTTGGTCGTTCTAATATGATCTCACAAATAGTCTTATTTTAGTAACAGTTTCTGTCTTGTTTAGTTTGCTAACTTCAGATTGATAAATGATCCGAGATAGCGAACTAAATTTATTCAGAGGGTGCATTGTTTCAATTGTTCCAAACTTCACTCTTACGGAAAACAAAAAATATATGAAATTAAAAATTCGTAAAAATGAGTGTTGAACCGTCACACTCAGACGTGCACTCTAAGAAAAAGTCTATTAACAGTAAAATTACGTTCCTTTCAAAATGCGTCCTTTGAAATTAAGCAGATTTCTTTTGTCCATCAATAGAATTGTTTCACTGTTGAAAAACTTATCCGTTAAATGCAAAACGGAAGTAGTTTTACTGATGAAAGATTTCTTTTGACTTTGAAAAGAATTCCTTTAACTATTAGAGGATTTCATTTGTTGGCTAGCGGAGAAACTGCGCCTACGCATGAGTGAATTTTTCTCTGCACGATTTATTTATTAATTGATAAAGTGAATAAGAAAACGTGTGAAATGATGTAGAGAATGGATTTATTAAAAAAATTAGGAATCCCAGATTTTGACGCGAAACCTTTGGAAGGTACGTATACTGAAAGAACAATTTTCGATCCGCATAACCTCACTTTTCATTGATTTTTACGCTTTCCACAATTGGAGTATACATTTTTTTTAATGCTTTTGACAATCGAAAGCTCGTAAGACGTTCTTTGCAAAATGGTTTTTTAGAGCTTCGATTTTATATTTACATTCACCAAAGTTCGGTTTATGTACATATCTTGCACGTAATACCATGCAACCAGTTTTCATTTAACGTTCAAATTATTCTTTCTTCTGTCCGCGAAAACAGATTTTACTTCAAGATCAAAGGAAATCCTCTCATAGTTAAAGGATATCATTTGAAACGACAATCCTTTAACTATGAAAGGATTTCCTCTTATGCCAATTTTGAATGGAAAATCCTTTAATAGTGAAAGGAATCGTTTGACAGTCAATAGTCTGTTTTTAGAGTGTGGCGAACTTCAGCCCTATGGGTTACGTTGGTTTCTAAACTGGACAGATTAGAATTTGTTTTATCAGATTTAGTGATTGACAGGTGATTCTCATTTCGAGCCTATTTCAATCCACAAATCGACCTTATTTGATTAGATTGGCGGATCAAACTGAAGTGGGATTGTTTTGTTGCGTGAACTGTTTTAATACCGAATTAAGTTCTAAATCGAATCCTAGTTTTTACAGTGTATTGTTTTGTCGCATACCTGGTGCGTTTTTTAGAGTTGATTTGAAATCCTGCAAGAATATCAATGTTACTTTTTTTTACCCTGGCTATAGTGACATTTAAATTGTGAAATGCTGGCTACTTAATTACCAAGAAACATTTATTTGTCACTCGACAACCACGCTGCGTGAATCGCGCGAAAAATGACAAAGGACAGCAACAACGGTGTACTGCAGGGAAAATGGAATGAAGTAGAACGGAATTGTATGGAACTAGTCCAAATGTGAGAGCCACAGAACCACATAGCCACAGTGAACAGGACAGTAAAAATGACATAGAACGGTGAAGCATGCGGTATGACGAGAAAACAAAAGAAGCCAATAATTTCGGGCAATTTGAGAGCAGCCGCGCGAGACTTATGTTGGCGGGTCGCGTGACTGGGCAGTGGGCACATCCACCGTTGGTGTGACTGTCACTCTGTGACTAACTATGACTGTCTGTGACTACTGCGGTAATTCCAGAGGCGCACTGTGACAAAACGACACCGTATACTTTTCTCGTGCGTCTCCTATCTGTTGGGTTATTCATTACAATCCGGTAATAAGGTGGGTACAATGTAGATAAAAACATACGCACACGCACAAGGTGGAACAGTGCGAACCTCCTGGACGACGAGTACAACTATATTTGACTTCCTGTCTCGCCTACCTGTGAAATTCTCAAATACCGCCTCTCAAGTTCTTGGGCCATTTTCTCTGCTTTCCTAACCAATCTTTTCCCCAGAGTGTTATATGTTATATGTTGAGCCACCAAGTTCCGCTGACCTCTGAAGAGCTGAAAGAGTGTATTGTAGTCGAAAACCCGCATACTATTATTTTGGTACTGAATATAGAAATAAGGAAGGTTTTCTTTTGCAGTAAGTTTCAGTGAAAAATCTTGACACGAATGAATAAAATTGTCGATCATTTAATATGCATGTCTGTGTTAAACATATATGGGCGTCCGCATGGAAAGGGCTCTTATGGTCTGTATAAAGTTACGCATAATGTCATATAGCTCGATAAATTCTCATCATTGTGAACACAAGACAACCCCTTCAGACTGGAAAATGATTTGCTGGTGTATTTTTGAAGTTGGAACTTAAAAAAACAAGTTTTTGAGAAAAACGGATTTGAAGTTGGCGAGTGCTATATGCGTAAACGTATTATATTTTGTCTTCGAATATGAGAAATACCCACTTTTGGTTGCTTTTGAGACATGATTATAAGACCAATAGATTCAGTATGGGTCCTAGTATCATCCCCCACTTGAACTCTAAAATTATAATTTTTACCTTGACTTAGAAAAACGCGAATATCCCCTAAACTAGCACCGGCCACAATCCTGTTTAGATGGACGCCTGTATATGTTTACATTCGATTATTCGACATGCCAAATACAGTATTATTTTGTTAGTATCAGTTAAATCAGTTTCGTAAATCAAAGCCTATTTTGAAGAAAAAAATTTATGTAATAAGCATGGTTTTATACAGAAAATTATTGAAAGTTGTTTTTTCCTGTTGCTCTCACAATGGTCATACCAAGTTTCGTTGGTATTCAAGTTAAAGTGGAATTATTCAAAAGAGGGTTTATTTCTCTGCGAAAAAAAACAACTAATTTTGATAATTTTCCAACGAGACCGTTCCAATAGCCGGACTACTTTAATTGTCCCGAATGAACAAGAAATCAAATTAAGCACACACAAACTTATACATAATATACTAATGTATCTACAATCCCCACAATGTAATCATATATGTACTATAATTATCGTCTAATTATAGTATGGCTATGGTTGTCTATACCATAATTTCACTTCTCTCTATGAATATATCCTCAGTTATTACATAGTCAATACAATACTTTTCACCACGCTTTTGACTCAATGCAATACGCCAACTTCGGAAATGAGACCTCTCTCTACTGAGGAGTGAACAAGCTTCCTATTTAGACAAATAATTAAACAAGATCTATCATTTTTTGAACAGGAAAATAAAAATATCCTTTCAAAATAATATATTAACACTAACATGTATTGCCTATGAGGAAAACGTATACTTTATTTTGTTCTCTCAAATAAATTATTTTCATTTTGACATAATGTAGCATCCTCCCAATCACTCGCAATAAGAAATAAGTCGAATTAGGGGTTTGAAAGGTTCGATTGAAACGTTTACATGTATAATCGACCATCATTAATTATATGCTAAGCCAACAGCTTTTCATCACTGGAATTTCACTTAAACACACTCCTAGGGGGTCGAACATGTAATTTTTTGCTGCATCATTTTCATGTGAATTCAATCACGCAGATTGACCGAAGGAAGGGTCATCGCTCTGCCTTAATTTTGTCCTCGATGAAAAAAAAAGTAGAAAGTCAAGCAGAGATATTATTGATTCATTTGACAACTGAAGAATTACGCATTTTTTGGGATTTTATCATAAGCTTATACAATACAAATATCATGCTCAATTACAAACACGGTATTCTATACTAATATTACAATACTTGTATTATAGGATTTTTAAATAACAATTTCATTACAATTGGAGCATCTGCAGAAATGACTTCGGATCAACACAAGATTTTTGTCCACGGAGTTCTATAGTTATTCTTTTTTTTAAACTGATTTTCTAGTCCATACGGAAGCGCTGCAATCGCTAAATAACTAAACAATCGCAACCTAACTGAAAACTTCTAAACGAGTGCAAGAAAATAAAATTGAATTTATTAGAATGGCAAGCAGAAAAGAATGAAGGGTTAATGACAAGAAGGAGAATAATAAATATTTTCAAACCCTGTATTCAGTTTTTGAATTTTTTTTTGACACTTAAACAAATTAAATTTTCTGTTTTCATCCCTGTTCAACATTTTTAAATTGAGATTTTTGAAATCATACTTTTGAGTTTGAGATTGATGTGAAGTAAATAACCTCGATTATTAGACATTTCTTTCTGAATTTAAGTTTACCTTTTTTGTTGACACTGTATAGCTATTTCAGCGCTTCCGTGGAATATTATATTTATGATTGTTATGAATGTTATGATTCACGAATGTTATATTCAGTTAGATGCCTCTTATTTTGTAGATCAGATCCTGTAAAACAAAAATTTTGTACTCATATGAACTTGACAGACTGGCGATTTATACAGGATACAGGATGTGTACATAGGATGTTTTTGGCGTTGTTTTACCGCATCCCTTTAGTACTTAAGCAAGAAAATCGACATTTCCAAAAAACCAAAACCATGGGAAATTTCTTCATCAGACTATTTCAAAGGAAAATCACTTGAAGATAAGTACTTGAATTTATTGTTAGGGTTGTTTTAACATCCTCTGATGATTCAAGTAAGGAAATCGACACTCTCTAACAACTGAAATCATAAGATATTTTTTTAATATACTTTTAAGGTCGGAATTCAATTCACAATGCACGTGGGAAGCACAGCCTAGCATATAAATCCGTAGGATTTCTTTCAAGGGTTGTTTTAACATCTCTCAAAGGTTCAAGCAAGGATATTGCCTAAATATTTAGGCAAGGAAATTTACATTTCCTATAAGAAAAAAAATCACCCTTGAAACAATTGAAAAAATCTGTCGTGATTTTGTTTAGCATGAAATTGCTAATTTCTTTGCTTGAATCTTAGAAACATGTCGAAACAATCTTTAAAATAAATTCAACAACTTTCCCTGCTAGTAGGATGTGTTTTTATGTTTATTGTGAATTGACCAACGATTAAAAAAATCTCCTGTGATTTTGGTTGTCAGAAAGGGTCAATTTCCTTTTTTGAATCTTCGGAATGTTAAAAAACCCCTTCAAAAAATGTCAAGGACTTTTCCTACTAGCGTATGTTTCTGACGTTCCTTGTGGTTTTGGTTGTTAGGAAATGCTGATTTCCTTGCTTGAATTAATAAAGGAATGGTAGAACAATCCTTAAAACAAAGTCACATCATTTTCCTGGTGAAGGATACTTTCTGCACTTATTCATAAGTGATTTTTTATTTCAATAGTTCAATCAAAAAATTGCCTGTAGTTTTTTTGAAGATGTCGGTCTCCTAACTTGAATTTTTAAGGGATGCTAAAACAACCCCTAAATATACTGTCTGCACAAAACCGTGAATCTGTCAAATTCATGGATACAAAACTATTTTGCTGATAATTTTCTCTCTAATTATTGATCTGCAAGTTCGAGATAACAAAAAAAAAATGTGTAATTAGACATTACGATAAAAGCCATTTTCTGTACATTCAGTGAGGCATCCTTTACTCTTCCAACACGCGTTGACTCTAATTTCGCATCAGATTCGTATTGCAAACAAGTGAATTCTCGAAAATTGTTAACATATTGAGCCTTTAATTCGTTTCTTGTTTACTAGAAGTAATGACCCCCTTTTTCAACCAAATTTCCGTTCCTTTTTTACCGTTGTTCGCCATCAGCTACTCGAATGTTAAATGTGAAGTCCGGCGAAACTTTGCGGTTGGCAGGGCTGTGGTCAATGTTGCGATGTTGGGCACTTGGTCGTCACTAGCAATGGATAATAAATTGCAACTATCCCTTTTACTCACTCCAGAAGGTAAAGCGCGAGCATTACACGCCGTTCGGCCGGATCGATTTAATTTGTCCTGGTCAAACGTACCTGTCTGGTCAGTGCGTTAGATCCATTATGTGTGTTCCATGTCGTGTCCATCGAGTGCTTCCTAGACTAGAGAGATACCCCTTTACATTACAGCATATACATATACACTATTCACTGTTTATTGGTAAAAAGAAAAGGCTATAGACTATATAGTATCGACTGTGAATCTACATATATAAAATTTACAATCCTATCCCTTAATTATATACAAGATCCACCAGAACACCCCTCGACCTTTTTTATTGATCCATTCAAGAGACAATAATAAAAAGAAACTGCTGCATTAATGCTGTAAAAAGTGTTCACATTTTTTGAAAAATTACCAGTATTCTGCAGAATGTGAAATTGAAACCAACCTTCATTTCTATAGCTTCGAGAATAAAAATTATTCCAAGCGCTTTGCTGGATAGAAGTTTTGTAGGAAAGAATTGTTAATTGAGAAAAACCCATTAAAATATGTCTAATGTCCAACATTTTCTGGTTTATTTATGTTAAGGCAAATAATACATTCTTCTGGTAACATTATGTTTAACAAGTTCTTATTCGTAACTGCAGAGAGAAAGAAATATTTTTAATTCCGTTAGTTTTTATCTTCCTTAGTTTACTTTTGCTATAAGTAATCTTTCCCACAGTTTTTAGTACCGAAGATTATATTTATGAGCACTGAAAACATTTCTTTCACCTCTAGCAATAAGGAAATTGAGTCGATGAAAACTTAAATATTCAATGGGGAAACCAGAAAAGAGTATAACTTATATAATATATAAAATGAGATATTCAATAACCTTAAAAGTTTAAATTACTGTCAGAACCTGAATAGGAATTTACTTCTTATGTTGTTCAGCATTAAAATTTTAATTGTCAGTTTAAAGTCTTCAAAATTTAGTAATTGTGTTTTTCGAAATTATATAATTCTGAACTGTGAGTTATGGTATTCGAGAAATTTCAAATTCAGGATCAAAGTATCTTGTCATCCCGAAATTTGAAATAACTAGTCAAATATTTTTCTAGAGTTTTTCGCAATGATCAGACGCAGCCTTTCACGATAGAGAATGTTTTGATAGCAAGCGTTTGACATGAAATAATTTGAAAATTAAAGATTTTCTGGAAATTGAAACAGTTTTAATTTATTTTGTAAATTTTAATCTGTAATTTATTGCTAAGAAGTGCCTTATTGAAAATTAAGAAGTGCAAAATGATGACTTTAAATATGTGATGTGGTAATAAAATATAAGTGTTGCAGCATACGGAATTGAGTTAATTGTATTTACGTAAGTTAACAACTTATAAATTACGTTAGGTTTTTGAAAATGATCATATTCAACATTTAAAGTCAAAATAGGCCTATTAAAATCAAATGCTAGGCAAGATTACAAATCACGATTTAAAAGCAATTCGACATGTATCATCTTATTTTTAAGTGGTGAAACTTAATTATTTATATAGACCTGCCTAACGTTACAGAATTTTCAGTGAGTTTGACCACTTTCCCAGCTCGTTCAGGAGTAACGTAACAAAGAATTCCGTAATACTAGGCAGTGCCTTTTTTCACTGAAACTGAATGCTCTTTAGCTTAGTAGAAAATAGTGTCAGTTTCGTTTTTTTATACAATGTTAGAAAAATCCGATTGAAATTGAATATAAATGTGATTGAAGTCATTTGCATGTACCGTAAATTCAATTTAATATGGTATCATCTTGCAGGATATCAAGGTCGGTAAAACAGAGTGCATGAAAACTTTAAAGTTCTTTGATGCTTTCAAATCTTTTCAAAGATTTAAAAGACAAGTAATAACGTATATTCGTCGATTAAATTGTTATTCATTATCATAGTGCTACGGACTGGTGAAATTTCCTTCAGAATTCCCTATGAATTTCCAAATTTTAACCTAACCGAGTACCGCTGCTTCACCCAGAAAAAAAAATTCTTTAACCAAACAAACTGTTTTGTTGGACATACATGCAAATTTTGTTGAATTAAACAAATTTTTGTTGATTTAGCAAAATATTTAATTAACCCAACCAATTTTTTTGGTTGAATCAGCCAAATACTCTATCTACCAATAGATTTTGTTAAAACTGCCGAAAAGTAAAGTTGGGTTAACCAAATATTTTGTTTTCCATATAATAACCAAATTCTATGGTTGAACCAAAAAAAATGTTGTTGATTCAACCAAATCATTTTCTGAGTGTTATAAGTTAGGATTCTTAATTATTCGCTTAATTAAATTTTTCCACATAAATAACGCTAGTGTAATTTATGATTAACTAGGAAAAAAGATCATGTTTTATTACTTAAAATTGAAAATTACTGAAAGAGTTATTTTTAGTTCCCGCATGTATATGAAATTTAATATACAGCCTCCTAATGACGATTTCATACACCAATTTCTTAGAGTTAATATAGAAATGTATATTGGAATTGTAAATCTTTTTAACAGTAGATTCCAAACTTGGGCCAGGCTGGGGGCCCCTAGCCTGGGTCCAGCTTGAATTTTGCAATGGCTCGAGCTTGGGCCCAGCTAGTGTCAAAGTTCCTAAAATTAATAACAGATGGCGTAGTATTATTTTCTTTGTTTACTTATTACTTGCAAGTTTCAAGTAAAAAATTCTACAAAGTGGCCAATTTTGTAAAAAAACAAAATTCTTCACCTCTCTTGAAAGGGAGTGATAGTTTGAGCCAAACTTAATTTATAAACTTTGTACAAGTGAGTGATTGAAATTAGTGGTGATTGTGGTGATTGATGATGGTCGATGAAGAAAATATAAGTCATAATTGAAATTATATTTATAAAAATGCCTAAAATAGAAGCATTCCAAGAGTCCGGAGGCATCGAGCAATCGGCAGTATCCCATATTTACGACGAAATTTATTTCGTCGAATTATAAATTGTATAAGTATGTTGTTCATGTATGTAATGATGTTTAAAACTTTAAATTATCAAAAAAAAGACGGACATGAATAAAAAAATTATTGTATACAGATGATGATGATGTGCAGATGATAAGGAAGAATCAAACCTGGCTAGATAATCAATGAAATACACTGTAAGAAAAATTGGTAGTAAACTTCCCATACATGTATTGGAAGTGATTAATCCATACAAGGATGGAAATTTTCCCATACCTCAGTACCATACTTCCCATACTTGTATGGAAGTTTTACCATAAAGTATGGAAAATCTTCCAAAAACCACCGGCAAATTTCTATACTGGTATGGGATATTCAAAAGAATGGAAAAATTCCATATTTTTGTATGAGAAATCTACGATTATTTCTTACAGTGTATGTATTTAGGTATGTAATACAAAGTTTTTGAAAAACATACATTATTGCTATTGGTTATTCATTTATGTGAACAAAGAATCATCAATTATTTCGTATATGTACATATTTGTGACCCGGATTCACAAAAATAGTGCGTATATGTATATTGGTGCTCCTCTTTTTGAATTTACGGTCAAAAAATTCAGAATGGCCAAGCAGCCCCAACAATATTTTTTTATGAGTTTTCTCAAAATGACCCACAGAGGAAAAATTCATCTCATAATTCTTATTGTAAATTGTGAGATCTATTTTTCTATATTTTTTTTTCTTAATGCATTTTTTCCCAATATGCACTCTCTCCAAAATGAACGTCAAAAATCATTTTTGGGTGGTGCTTTGCTATCAACAATTTATTTATATTTTTTTGTAATGTCTATGAATGTTTAAAAAAAATTGCCTGTCATTTTGAATTTTTTGTACTGAAATTAATAATCAGCAATCCCATTATATACATTCACATTATTTTTGTGGATCTAGGAACTAAATTATCCAAGTTATACAACGTTCCCCGTGCAGAAATCGCCATATAAATTACCGATTACCGAATAGGGCCTGATCCGATGTTTACTATCTGGTCTCGATAGAAAGAATTCTGTGGCCCTGACTCGTACCAGATCGGGCAATGTACTGTGACGTCATATAGCCTCTTCGCAGCGCTATCTTAAGACATATGCGCTAGATGTAATATAACCACGAACATAACCTTAATTTTTGTTTTCCTTCGTGGTGTTGTGTTGCAAATGTTCTGGAAGTGTTCGACCGTATAATATATTCTTAACACATTAATAATAAATGCCAAAATTAAGGAACACACCGCGAGTTCGCAAACATCGTGCCATCAGCAAAATTCCGTATCACATTTTTTATGGCATTATTAAATTTTATGGTATATTTAATTGTATTGTACTGGATCCAAGTTCTAACCTAAACATTCGATTTCCTCATTTTAGTCAAAAAAATTATTATTTGATATTTTTTCGCTCGGTAGCGCTTTTTTGTGAAACAAGTAGATACAATTTCGAGGTTATATTTTGAATTCTACGTTTAAAGTTATGCATGTTATCGCTCGAGTGGCGGTGTAAGGGGTAATATTTGTGAATTAAAATGAGGAAATGTAATTTTGAGATCAGATTGTACTAATAATGCGAAACAGTTTCAGATGTTGATGTTGATGCAGATGATGAGGAAGAAATGAATGATGATGTGAATCAGATTTTCGATGTTCGATGTTTGATGTTCGAGATATATTCAATGCAACCGAAGAGGAAGTGCTGTCCCACATGAGCACCGTCTTCTGGAATGCAAAAGACTGGGACGGTAATCGGAAGCAGAGGTCCAAATAACCATTTTTCATTATTTTTAAGGTGTATTCAAAATAAAGCTGTAGATAATCCATATTAACGCTACACTAAGTAATCCATAAGGAAGGAGTTGTTATTCCATATATATTCAATCTAATAAATAGGCATGTAAAACATGGAAAATAAAACTTTTTTAGTGCCCTAATTCATAGTTATTAACTAAGCCCAGTTTTGGTGTACAAATCATGACTAAATGTCTTCAAAAATGAACCAACGCGATCTTATTTACAATCCAAATTCCATGTTCATTTCAACCCGACAACATGATCAAGCGAAAGCTTTTCTATCTTCTCTCATAAAATGTGTTTCCCTTTCTTCAGACCAACTAAGATTTTACCTGTAAACAGTAAGATAAACTCTTCATCAATTTAGTATTGCAAACATTCTTCAGGAGAACCTATTGGATTCTTCAGCATTTATACATATGGGTTGTAGGTATAGTAAGTATACCTACATGTATATCTTCCGATCTCGATAGCAGAGTAATTCTACGTTCGGCGAGGGCGAGTAAGGCGCATTCTGACACCTACGTCTGGCTATGAGGCATGCGAACATGTCGCCGGGTGTAAAAAAGGAATATTGAAAAACGACCCGAGCTTCGAGTCGGGTTCCCGGTTAGGCCCCCCGTCGGCCTCGAACCAACCAGCGCCCAGAAGAACCACTCTCGTAGCCACACCTCTGCCCAGAACCCGATCCTCTCTCCCTTTCTCTTTCACTCTTCCTCTCTCTTCCTCTCTCCTTCTCTCCTGCCTTTACTTTCATCTCCCGCCTCTCGCTTCGACTCCTCGAGATTTTTTTTTATCTTGTTTGGTATCAGGCTCCAGGAGGCAAATGAGAGCTGGAGCCCTCTGGGGACTGATCCTCAAGTTAAGCCACTTTTGAATTTCTTTTACTGGTCAAATGCACCCTTTTCCTGTTTTTTTTCCATAATTGGGGATGAAATATAGCATTTTTGAAATAAATAGTTTCCTTAATAAATAAAACAATTTTTTTTTTAAATTTTCATTTTTCTCCCTAGTTAATAATTACTATTTTATCTTCCTAAGATGTATCCCAGGTAGTCTAGAGATGTGTGCTTGCTTTAATAATCTGAATAATAGGTCTATACACTTAACTAAGGATCTTAATATTAGTAATATTAAATAAATCTGTAAGAATGTCACAGCCCGATCGTAAAGATCCAACACTGTTTTTTCTTTCGTAGATGCGCTTCAGGAAGATCATATAGTTTTGTGCTAGCTCTGATAAAACCCAAATCGTGCAGACTTACATTAAAGTAGGGCCGTATACTTTTAACGTAAATATCTAAACTTCCTGGGTCTATTTTTCCTTTTACGCTGGGCTCATTTCGTGATTTCCTTTGTAATTTGGTAACCGCAACGTGTACCCCTAGCGTCACCGATAATCGTAAGAATTAAATGCTAGGACCTTGTGTTAGTATAATTTTTCGGACAGAAGCCATGATGATCACGCAAGCGAGTGCGTACATGCGAGTGGAGGCTCGAAGGAGACCATCTGCTACGGGAGTTGTAATTATCGGCGAGAATCGTGAAGTGGATAATTGGAACGTTTGCTAATTGGAATACCCACGGGCTACGCCCACAGCACGACTTACAATGAACGTCATAACGATGATCGTGCGAAAGCGGATTGACTTCAGCGTGACGACGATTTCAAGATTCATAATTAACAGTTCCACCAGCAAGTTCATTTTTCAAGATACTATACATCGTGTCAACATTCGGTAACCACTTGCCAGACTAAAGGTTGATTATCAGCCATCTTGTATCTACTTCTTTACGGGTTTTACATGATTAACTTCAAACATCGCTTCATCATCATTATTCAACTATGCACTTTCTCTCCATCCTTGGTCAAATCGATCAAAAAGAGAAATATTCATTTCTGAAGTCGTCTCAACCTAAAGGATCTGACTGGTAACAAAATTATGTAGCTAGTAGCTTTCGTAGGATATGATCCATAAATCAGAAGACAATTACTTACGTTGGACAACTTTAGAACAATATCTAGAAAAAAGTTAATAATCGGCACGGGTTCAGCAGCTTTATCGAGATCCATTTGTAACAATCGCTCGTTAAATCGCAACATCGCCTTGGCGTGGAACAGCCGATAACGATCGTTACTTAATGACGGATTACCGCGCCTCTCGCCGTTCGCGGAGTTAACGACGAGAAAATAAAGTCATGATAGAACAGTAAGTGTAGAAAAAGATACGATGTCCAAGGTGACATTAATGGTCACCCGTGTTCCTAATCGCATCTCATTTCGACGTTTGCGTAGGCCGACCGGGACTATGTCGGTTCGTTCGGATGTGTTTATTTCATGCTCTACGCTCTACGCACTCAATAGCATCATAGCATCTATAGTCATAAACAATCTAGATCTTTCTCCACTCAGCATAATACTACCGAAAGAATTTCAGCATGAAAGACTAATTACATGCTAAGCGAGTCGTTTTCTTTCTCTAAGAGGTCGGATATGTGAATACATCAGGAAAACACCCTAAGTGAAGTCTTATTAGACTTTATTTAAATATTTGTGTCTTTTAGATAAAAAAGAAGTTTTTGCACCTTTTGCAATGTATCTACGAGGAAAAAGGTTGTTTCTAATAATTAAAGACAAATGTAGCTTCTTTGAAAATTTTGGGTTTAGATGTTCTTTCAATATATGTAATTTTTAAATGCTGAATTCCGGACGTAATTAATAGAAAGAACTGTTTTCTTGGTGGCGAAATTTCGAAAAGGCTAAGAGTTAATGTTTGATATGAAAAAAACAATAATATTCAAACTAGGACCCAAATAAGACAAATTATTGATGTCACTATGTTGATAAACTTTATTTTATTCAATCTTTAATATTAGAATTTACTCCCAAAGATTACATTTTAGTTCATCAAAAATTCTCATCGAAAATCGAGGATATTAAATGGTGATGAACACACAGATATTATCTGAAACTTTCGCTTCACTCTGATGCGTATGAACCTTCTTAAAAAAATTGAGTTGTAATTACCAAAATTATACGAAAAATGTGCTTCATTTTCATATAAATGGGTTTTATATCAATACAGCTTAATTGCCCCTATTACAAGCTTATTTTCTATATCTTATTTATGTAGCTTAACTTGGCTAAAGTACCTCGAAGTGTACTTGCAGGAACCATAATTACCAGATTGCTCGCTGTCAGGAACTACCAATTACATTAAAATCCGAGATAGGGTCAAAGATCCCTCTGGTATATTATTATACCAGAAATTGACAGTTAAATGCAAACGGTTTTTTCTTCATAGCAGTGCAAGTTTGTAAGTACAATGTATAGGGATAAGTTGAAAAATATTCCGATAAATAATGTTCTGAACTTGATGCATTGAATAGTAACTTAAAATAATTTGTGAATTGGATTCCACTTGCTTGGATATCACCCTACTTTTGGGGATTTTCCTCTTTTAGATGGAGAAGTAATTGGTGGAGCACTAACGCCCAAATAAATTCTCGTTGTAATTCCTATCTAATGTGGAATACTAGGCAAGTGAAGTGTGTTTGGCGCGCGCATAAAGAGATCAAGAGATTTCTTTTAAAAACGTTTGGGTGACACGGAAAGCCTATATTTTCCGCTTCGGAACGTCTAGACTTGGATACTGATTTTATCTTAATTATCCTGTGCGGACAGCAAAAGCACACTCCATTGAGATAAGATCTGAAACGTTTAGGTGTGAACAATTACTTAAATACCATTGTATGACATGAGCAAACACAAATATGATAATTCTATGTTAAAATATAACTTTTTTAAGTAATAAAGTTTTAAACTAATGGCTGGAATAACATTTTTTTATATAAGAAGATATCAATATAAAATGTATGTGATTACAAATGCTTAAATCGAATTTGTGAACTAGGGCAGTGAAAATACTGAAATTAATTGTATCGTTTGAGCTGAGAAAAAAAAGTGTGTACACTCAGAAAAAAGTTTTCTTGAATCAATAAAAATGTCTTCATGCATATACATGAAAATTTGGTTGAATCGATCAAATTGTGATTGATTTAATAAAATATTTGATGGACATGACAACATGTTTTCATTGAATCAACCAAATGCTCCATCTATCAAATGATTTGTTAAACAAACAAAACAAATTTATTAGCTTCAACCAAATATTTTGTTGTACATATGATCACCATATTCTACGGTTAAACGAACAAAAATTTGGTCGATTCAACCAAATCGTTTTCTGTTTATGGGTTTACATCAAAAGGAAGTGAGTATTTTTGATTTAATCGGTTTGTATCTTGTGTTGGTTTTGGAACTTGAAAATCAAAAAAATTTCCCTAATGGTTACAAAGTCATGGGAAGTCTTCTGCATGTACAGCTTTTGTTACTGAATAGTGATTAAAAATTAGTAATGTAAACACAAATTTTGTTAACTTCAGCATTTTTTTCAAATATGCATAAAACTTGTTTGTCTAGATTGAGTACACTGTTTTGGAAAAAGTTAAATATACGTCGAACTTAAAATTTCTTCATCTTGAATCGAAAAAACATCCTATTATTTTGGTTCCATGAAAAAGAATTTTTCATCGCGCCTTAATTGAAAATTCAAATTTCAGTAACTTTAGAGCGGGTTGAAACACGGTGTTTGCATCCCCAGGGTTGAAACATTTTGTTTCAACAATTTATTGATTGGCATCCGAAAAAAAGTGAGAAAAAAAATTTGAAATTGGTTAATATCTTCTGTTCCGTTTTTGCATTTCAAAATTGAAAACTTGGTTAAAAAATTATGGCAAATTTCTTGTACGTACAGTTTTTTATTATAAACACTAATGTTTCCCGATGTTGGAACGCTTTAAACACAATGAAAAATACGTATGTTGCGTTCCGAGAAATGCATATTATTTTTCATTGTGCTTAGAGCGTTTTCCAACATCGGAAAACATTAGTGTTTATAATATAAAACTGTACATACAAAAAATTCTCCACGATTTTTTAATCATGTTTTCAATTTTGAAATGCAAAAACGGAACAGAAGATATCCACCGATTTCATTTTTTTTTTTTTTACTTTTTTCGGATGCCAATTGACAAATTGTTTTCCTTCGGCTCAAACAATTCTATTAAATACAGCATTTTCATTTTGCCTTATCGTAAAGTTCAAATTGAGGTAATTTATATTGAATAATTTCAAATTTTAGAATTCGAAACTGATATTGAATGCCACAATGTGAAATTATACAATGATTAAATATTGTGTGTCACGCTTAATTGATTCTTCAATTGAAGAATAATGCTTTTAAATAAAAATTATTATCACTTCAAAAACGAAAACTTATTCAATTTTTCAATTTTGAAAAGCTCAAAATAAACTTTCCAATTTAAAAACCATTATTTGGAATTAAGACATTTTGAAGAAGCTTCTACTTCGCTTAATTAATTAGTCAATACCTCTAATCTCGCGCAAATAATAATAGTTATAATTATAATAATTATATTCTATTCATTTCTCTAAATCCTCAAAGCTACGAAAAAACTTCCAAAGAAAATTACATTTGATATGCAGCAATAATTATCTTTCATCAGTGCCAAATTTGGCGCCAAGTAGAATCAAAACTGAACTGAGACTCTTATACAAGTTAGTTTTCATACATGTTTTTTCTGTGATGCAAAATAGTAATTACACACTTAAGTACACGCATTCGCCATCAATTCGAAATCCGGATATCTGGCACGCTTTAAAACCTCATTTGTGCCCGAGATTCACAGGCGAGGGTCTCAATGCCTCAAGGAAGTCCTAACTATGGTTTTTTTTCTGTGGTTTTTCGGATCGGAGATTCCGCCATTTTAGCCGTTATACAGGCCGCATATAGGTAGCAACCTCCCCTGCGATGCGTGGTACGGAAGTCAGGGAGTACAGTCTGAGCCACTTCCTTTGAACTCTTTTTCGGTAACGCAAAGCTAATTAATTTCTCTCTTCAACCCCTCGTATAACTCGCAACTCGCCTCCATATCTATGTGGTTTATTTTTCCAGGAAGGAGGGGGAGGTCAAACGGGAGGGATCCCTATGTACGTTCATTTGGGGTGAGTATAGGTTCATCGCAAAGCAGATCACGCAACCACCAGAGGTATGTATTTTCCCTTACCAACAATGAGAAAAATGATTGTTGACTCTACCTTCAGGCTCTTGGGATAATCATAGAAACGCCAAATTCAAGATTCAATTCGTTTGTGCCTCATGAAACTTTTGCAAGTTACATCAACAAAGCAATTCATTTTCACGATAGGCGCTTTTATCTTTTGAAAATATTTTGGTGAACAATTTGTACGTCTTTTTCGCTTTTCACTGAAAGACCTAGAGGGAGATTTTGTAACATTTTCATTTTCTTTTCCACTTTTCCAAAATTCACGTTCGCTTTTTTCAATACTTGTGGTAATTAAAATTTAAAGAAATACAGCCAACGTAAATTAAAGAAAAAAAGTACCAGTGGAAGCGAAAGTGCCCTCTGGATTGTAATGAATCACGATTTGATGAATATTTTGTCTTTTGCACAATTTGGCCATTACAGCTGGATTGCCGGCAGTAGGTAGAAAAATGAATATAACAGATGTAGGTGAAAATGCAGCAGTCAAGTATAACTAATTAATTTTTTTTTTTTAATTTTGCAAGAATCAAGAAAGTTATGAAATAAGAAGGTTGATGGTAATAAGGCTCACACTCTTGAATCATGTATAAATATGAATATAAAGGGCTTTCAATTTACCTAATAATATTAATAGTCTATAATAATAAATTCACGAAATAATAATAATAAATTAATTAAAAAATAAGGGATCATTCACAAATTGGGTACGGTATTTACCGAAATCCCCCCCCCCCTCCTCACCCTAACACCCCCATGTAAAATACCGCAACATTTGCTCTGATACCCCAAAATCTTAATAATTGATTTTATAAACCTAAAGTGTTGCGTATTCTGACACTTTATTCATAAAACAAATTTCCAGATTTTTAACCTACTATTCTAAAACTATTGAAAATGAACTTTAACGTGTATTTGAATTATTATCCTTCAGCCTATAAATTATGAAAATTCCTAGTTATTTATCACAGACTCCAAAGTCGTCCATGTTGTTTGAAAATTCAACTGTTTTGTTCTTTTTGACTTGAAAATTCCACGATTTGATTAATTTTTTTTTATTTTCGGTTTTAAAATTCATTTAAGGTTGAAATTAATCAAAATGTTCAAGATGAAAATAAGTTTTATTGTTAAAAATTCACATTTTCGAGTTTATGGTTTAACTTTTTTTGTATAAAATTTTCATTTTTGGAATAAAAATTTAACAATTTAATAAAAACTCAATCATTTAGTCGAAAGTTAAACTTCTTCATTAAGAATTTATTTTCTTAGTTCGAAATTCATAATTTTAGTTAAAAAATAATTTCTTTAGTTGAAAAATCAAATATTTTGTTCAAAATTTGTATTTTTTGTTGAATTTAACTATTTTTGATTTAAAATGAAAAACCGTCTGCGGTTAAAATATCGAATATTACTTGTTTGGTTGAAAATATATCTTTTTAGTTGAAAATTAAATTACTTTGTTAATTAATCGAATTTTTTAGTAGAAAATTAATCCACTTGGTATAAAATTCAACTATTTGGTTGAAAGTTTACAATTTTTTATGAAAATTTGTCTTCTTTGTGGAAAATTATTTTGTTGGTGTTAATAATGCAATTATTTAATTGAGAATTCATCTTCTCTAGTTTGGTAGAAAATTTAACACTTTGGTAGAAAATTCAACTTTTTGGTAGAAAACTCGTTGCTTGGAACTGAAAATTTATTTTTTTTATCAAAATTTAACTATTCCATTTTGGATGGAAAATTGATCTTTTTTAGTTTAAAAATTCAAATATTTAGAAAACAATTTAATAATTTGGTTATAAATTAAACTATTTGGTTAAAAATGTATTTTGTTGAAAATTGGTGCTTTTTTATAGAAAATTAATCTTCTTGATTGAAAATTCAACTGATTTACAGAAAGCTATTCTTTTTGGCTTGAAAATTTAACATTTTGAATCGAATTTTTGTTCACGAACTAAAACGTTTGTCGTAATTGAAAAGTACATTCTTGTTGGAAACTCGTCTTTATGATTACAAAATTCATCTTTTTTGGTTGAAAATTACCCTACTTGATTTGAAGTTGAACTACTTTATCAATTCTCAAGAAAAGGGAAAATAAATGTGGATAGAGATAAACTGGATTGAATAAACTGGATTGAATAAACAATCTGAAGGATAAGTTACCAAGCATGAAAGAGAAAACTCGTATTAAGCAGTCTATTGGCTCTCTTAAAAATCACTCATCATAACACACAATTAGCTACCCATTTCCTTAATATCTCAATTGAAGAACATGAGCATTCATCCTGAGTCTTATTTTTCCATTCCGTAGTGAAATTTGTAAGCACAGTTAACACTTGAAGTTCCATATAATTTAGTATAATTGCTCGCATGTATCTCATAAGAAGTGTAATCTTACTTGAGTATTTAATTCTAATACTCAATACCGACTTGACTAATCGACAATCGTTAGCGCCGTACGCAACATCGCTGATTAAAAGCACTAGATAGATATTTATTATTTCCTGCAGTAAAGTAGGACTGGCGCGCAAAAACGTGATACAGAAGACGTAATACGTAAGCCAATTGTCTAATCATAAGCAATTGATATAGCTGCTTCGTCGCCATTTTCTATACTCTCGAGTTTTTTTAGGTTTTGTTCTTGCAACATATGAATTGCAAATTGCAGATGCATGGAGTCATTTAACCGCATGTTTTATTGTATTCGCGAGTTAAATGATTCATGAGAACTGACTTCAAATGCGAGGTGTAAGATAATTAGAGATATATTCAACCTGGTGTGTAATTATCGTCAAAATAGTGAAATATGTCGACGGTAATTGAAAAATTTAATTGAATACGACTTATATATTACTGGTCTGTCGGTAAACATGATTGATGGAAAGAAATCATTTATGAATGTTTTAAGAGTCATTTGAAGCGATTATAAAATAGTAAAGACAGAGAAAATAGTAAATATATCTAACAATATTAATAACTACTGTCTCGAAAAGTGACACACTGTCGTAAAATTTTCATTAGAGGTGACTGAGAGGATTTTAGTTTCAGTAAATACGATAAATAAAATCAATTTATATATATTTCTGTTCTAAAATAGAGAAACTGAGGTATTTTTGTATTAGACTTATTCGTATTGTTGTACTAAAGAATGATAATAGTAGAATGATAATAGTTTTTACCAATTGAAGAAGAAATATTAGTATTTTGCGTATGAAATATAATGCGTCTGCATTGCAAACATTTTGAATCATTTGAAATTTGAGTTGCGTAATATCAAATTAGAAATATTAAATATTTGTAATGTTCCGCAAGAAAGAGGACACTTTATTGGTATGCATAGGGACATATATCCTAAATAATTCTTAACATTTCAAGCATACAGCAAACCCTTTAGGTTGAAAAATGTGATACCGGGGTACTTCAAAAGTTGGAATTCCGAAAAATCGCTTTTCCAGAAAAACGCATTCACAGTTATAGTGCTGTAAGTGCACGTGTTATATTTTATATTTGAACATAAAATATAACCACGTTCGATGAATTCCGGAACATAAGTATAATATGTCACGCCTTTTTTTATGAACATTGCCCAAATAATTTCAAGATTCCCAATAGTCAAAGTCACAGAGGTATCATACAGGCGTATAGAGCATAGATCAAAGTATGCTTTTCCATCAAAAACCCGAAAATGATATAATTAACCATTGTTCACAAAATCGCTCTTCGTTCGATCACCGAAGTTAAGCGGCACTTGAATTCATCTTATTCGGATGGGGGCCGTCATAATATATGAAGTTCATTCATCAACATTTCAGTTCGCGTCTATCGAATTATATTATTTTTATAGAAAAAGCTACCGCGTATAAAAAAAAATGTATTTTGATAAGATCTACAGTTTTATGATCAAAAATATTATCTAAGATCAATAATCTTCTAGGGTTTTTTTCAGAAATATGATTTTTTAAACAAAAATATATTTTTTAAACGAAAATCATTAATGACTTAATTTCTATTAATCTGTGCCAAAAATCATTTAATGTCTTTTAACTGAGAAGAAAAAGGAACCCCCAGGCCGAGTAACAAAATGAACACATGAGAATGAAAACTGGATAAGGTTTCATTTTTCGAAACACTGTTTTTAACGGTTTTATGTAACTTAGGATTATATTTATAGATGGATATTGGTAATGTGTCAAAAAATTCTTCTTTCATTCAAAAAAATAATTGTATGATTATAAGAATGACAAAAAGGGACCATTTGGGTTTTTCGCTCTTAAACACAGAACATAAAAAAAATCCATATGCAATTTTAAACACATCAATTCAAAATTGTTTACAAAATTTGGACATAAATATTTTTTAATTCCTTAACAAATTTGAACATTTTCATTAAAAAAAATTTGTATTGTAAATAGGTATTCCAGAAAATAAAATTCTGCTTTTTTTAACATTTTAAATCTAAATTTAAGAATTTTCAATTTAATAAGGGGTTTAGTTTTAATCAGAAATTATTACTTTATTTGAAATGGAACAATTGATTCATTGAAAATATTTAATTGTTCGTCAAATTTTCAATCAAAATTTCAAAAATTATTTTCGCTCTCAAACAATTTTTAATAAAAATCTTTCAATTGAATACTTAACTTGAATCAAATTCTTAATAACCAAGTAGAAAAAATGGCTTGAAGTGACTTTTTAATTCCTTGAAATTAAAAAAAAAATTTGAATCCCCTGAAACTGATTTGCCTTTAACTTTCTTCAAAAATTGCTTCTAACTTTCTTGTTACTTTGGAATGAGTTTCAAAATGTGCAGCAAATATAATTAAATTTTTGTCATCTTTAAAAAAATGTTTTTAAATATCGTGAAGTTTCGAAAAATCGCTTAAAATGGTCTAAAATCTCATGAAATTCTTTGTAATACCGTGAAATATTTTAGAATCTCATGACTTTTTTGAAGATTTTTTTTTAATTCAATAAAATTTATTGAAATCTGTTAAAATTTCTGAAAATAGTCCCTCATTTTTTTTTAATTGCTATTATATGTCTTGAAAATCCTTGAAGTTCCTCAAAATTCTATAGAATCACTTGAAATCTTTGGAACCTCACTAAATCTTTCAAATTAGATTATTATTATTATTTTTCCATTAGGTCAACTCCTTTCCGAGGTAAGCGTGGCTCACACGGCTCTAGCCTCATTATACTGCCGGGTACCAAGGGGGATATAAGGCTTGGGGGATTAGATTTGTAGATTCATGTAAAATTCCCGTGTTGCTTATTTAAACAACATATTCGTTCCACAACACTGCTCCGAACCAGGTCGCTGAACAGTCTCCCTAACAATCACCACAGGCGAAGAGCTTTACAGAGTCACCATGTAAAGCGCGGGCCTATTGGTATTCAGGGTCTTTTGTTTCAAGCATACCTCTCTAACTTTCTTTACGTCCATACATTTTCTAATGCAAGCATTTGTGTTTTCTTCTAAATCGGATGATATCTCTTGGAATACTTTAGAATCGCTGTAAACCCTTTAAAAATCCCATGAAATCTCTTTGAATTTCACATAGTCCGATAATGTTTTGGAAATATTTTCAATTCTGTGAAATCATTTAACTTTTAAAAATCTCCTGTACTCTCAAAATGAATAGGGCAGCCACTTTGCAGCCTCTAAGAAAAGTTCCCACCTGTAATATAAATTGGCTTAGAGAAGACCTTTTTCCAAAGGATCACCTCCACTCAGTAACCCTCAAGTATCAACCTCGATAAGTCCTCCTGAGGAGTGAAGAGGACAAACAAATTGAAATCTGTATCTCTAATCTGATTCACTTTGTCTCCAAATAAGACTAACCAACCCCCGTTTTAAAGCCTCGGTTCCCGGCATGCCTCACTCACACGTTCACATCTATATGTCACCCACACTCCTGTACAATATACAGTTATACACACTGCTAAAGTAAATCTCGCAAATAGTTTGGTTGCCGGGGCCAGTCGAGTTATACTCAGCCAGTTTCATCCCCTTTCGCGTTCCGCGGTGTCATCGTCAGAGGGCGCTGCGGTTGACACAGAATGACACTCCCTACTACCTCAACCCCTAAAATCCAGCTTGCTGGTCGCAGCATCGTCTCATCTCTCCTCTCTTCTCCATCTCTCTTCGACCCTCTTATTTTCAATATTCCCCTCTTTCTCTCCGCTTCCCTCTGATCCGTTCTCTTTCCGCGGCATACAAACAAAACAGTGTCTCAATCAACCACCCTCTCGCTTTGACTTAACCCCCTCCGACCCCGTTTGACCCGTTAAATCTCAGTTTCAATTCGAGGGGTGGAGAATCAAACTCCACTGAGAGAGAAAACAACTCCTGAAAGACAAAGACAAAGGGAGAAATCAGGACCAAAGGCAAAGGGGGAAGAGAAGCGTACAGTACTCGCGGTAGCTACTAAATTTCCTAGGGATATCTCCGGCAGCCAAGGAGGATTTAAAATTTAAATTTTATTTGATTATATTTGAATTTAATTTCGTTACTTGCTCGGGGTTGGCTGCACGGGGCACCGACTTTTTCCCCCCATGGCAGAAGTCGAATGCTAGTTAGATATACACACTCGCCTTTTGCATGCTTGCACGAATGGAGATTGCGTTTGAGTGCGTGTGTATTATTTTCTTGCGTGAGTATGTGTGGGTTTTTTTTCGTGTGAGTGTATGGCACCTTGTCGAATGCGTATTGCGTATATATATGCGCAATGTATCCGCGAGTCTACCGCAGCGGGTGGTTCCTTTTTATTACACCCCGCGAGCAAGACGTCAGGACCCTGCACTCAGTTCGTGATACGACTCTTCAGGCAAACGCGAGAAGCCTGTCGTGTGCATTCGAGGGAACAAGACGAAGAGATTATTGGAAGATCAGCACGCCTGCACGGAAAGACGGGGCTCTGAAACTGAAATTAACAGCTACTTTCCAACAGCTTCATGTCTAAATCCACCAGAAACTGGTCTTATCTTTTTCTGTCCTTTTCCTCTTACATTTTAACTCCTCATTTCTATGGCGGTTTCCACTTATTAGGGTTTGGACACCATAAGTGAGTCAATGCGCGCAATTGTGGACAATTTGTTGTTTTGTATCTTAAATTAGAAAATTATTATTATTCCATTAAGCCATATCCCTTCCGGAGTAATTAAATCTCCAATGATTTTTTTCAATATTAAAAATTATGGAAAACTTTATGTGAATTGAGAAACATTTGTGATGTTTAAAGAAACTTGGGCAGCTAAATTAAACTTCCAAATTATCTAATAAATTATTGTAAATAATATACATGTTTTATTTCAATGCTTTTCGCTGGAAATTAGTATTTTTTAAAAGAATTTCAATAAAAGATCTTAAAGTTTCGAAAAAGACTGAAAATTTCTGAAAATTGTATGTAGTGCTAGTTTTTTTCACTGGAAATTAGCATTTTTGAATAAAAATCATCATAATTTGCAGTTTTAAACAATTTTAAGTTATGTTAGCGTTCTATTTAAAAAATGGGTATTTTTAATCAGAAATTATTAGACTTCGAAGATTTTTAAGATTGATACAAATTTACCTTTTTCGTTTTTTTTTAGCTTTTTTGACCGTTGTTGAGCGTTTTTTGAACATACATCATTAGATTTTAGAGTTCATAATTTTCAAACAATTTTAGTTTACGTTAGAATTTCTCAATAAAACATGAGTTTTTTAAAACAAAAATCATTATAATTTGAACAAGAAATAGAATCTTTAAACAATTTTGGACTATGTTAGTGCTTTTCGTCTGAAATTGGTATTAATGTGTTTCACCTAAAATTTTTTGTTTTCAAACAAAGAATAATTAGATTTTTTAATTCCATGATTTTCGTCTAATATAATTAAAGTTGAAGATTTGAAAATCTTGGATATTGCTAAATGTTTTCGTCGACAATTGAAATTTGTATTGAAAAATCATGAGATTACAAAGACGATTCATAATTTTACTAAGAATATTTACAATTTTGATACATTTCAAGGTTATCTTCACACAGAAAAAACTTAGGGTAAATAGTGTTGCAGGTAAGTTCGTATTTTTACCTGTTCGTATTGGTAAAACACAAATATTACCCTCGATGGGCAGAAACTGTCTTTTGTTCTCATAAAAGTTGTCACCACTGTCTTGAAAATTGGAAGCCACTAGCTCTGATCGCTGAAGTGAAGTTAGCTGATGGTTGGTGTAACAGGCAAATCGGATAAGTGCGGCTTCATAAAGGCTGACTTGCCGAATCGTTAGATCTGTCAAAAGTTCCTTACAGGCGTGGTAAAAGCAGAAAAATACCGAGACATCAGGGAAAGTTTACCCACATGAGGTAATTTTTGTTGCAGGTAATCTATACTCAAGGATCAGGGTAAAGATTAATCTCAATTTTTTCTGTGCACATTTTTTCATCAGAAATCAGTTATTTAAAATAGAAATCACTAAATTTTCACAGCAGATTTACAATTTAGAAAATAAATTTGTTATGTTATGTTGGTGCTTTTTGTCGAAATTTCATTTTTAATTTGAAAAAAACAACATTTTTCCAGTTAAAATTATTCTTTCGATTATCATTCAGTCATGAAATTGACACTTTTTGTATAACTTACGATTTTATTGCATTTCATGTCGGAGCTCGCTACAGATTTTTCATCAATTTCAGCTTATGTTAATATTTTCTGCCGGAAAAAGGTCATTTTGAACAATAAAAACAATTAGGTTTACAGAAAGTTTTCTAAGACTGATTTTTAAATATAAGATTTTTATGAAATTATAGAATCATGTGTTTGCGAGAGCTCTACATTAAAGATGTAAAAAAGTTGGGGAAATTGGTTTATACATGGAATGGAAGGGGGGACTAAATGGTCCTTATATAACTTCCCAACCCATAAACTTTAAAACTGCTTTTTTCAAATTGCGGGAATACAGTAAGGATTTTTTCCGGCTTGTAAAATATATGCAAAATATTTATTCCTTGATATGCCAAAATTGAAGAAAAAAAAGTGTGCAGTGCAATTAAAGAATTCACGAAAATATGAGAAAGACAGCGGGATAAGTACAAGAATAACATTATTTCCATATACTACATGCAATGTGCAATGAGACATGATTTTTACATTTTCCTCATGTAGCGATAAGTAGTGTCCTTAATTACTGGAAATCGTTGAAAACAGAAATTGGAAAACCTGGCCCTTATCCTTTTGTAGTTATCATGACTTTAATTTTCTTTAAGAAATTTCTTCTGATATTTCTAAATAATACACTCCTTGAGTGTATTCTATCTTTTTTATATATTATAATTTATATTTTATAATCTATAAATAGATAATAAGCCTTTGGGACTACAAAATTGAAAAATCGTGCTAAATGACTCATATATCCAAATGTTGAATTTGTCGTAAAATAAATAGTAGTCCTAATTGACTAAAAATTGATTAATACAAAATGTGAAAACTGGGCTATCAAGATATAAAGTAAATGTTACATTGAATTCAGTGAATGCTGAACACTTGCATGCACGCTAGGCTTATTCCACTACGTGTTGATGTGATAATAAAATAACATATTTTTTGTCATGCAAATGTTTTTCAGATTTTCCGATTCGAAAGACACGCAAATAAAAATCATAACACTCGTTACCACTATGTATTTCATTTTCTATCTTTTTTTCATGCAACCTGGTTCTGATTGTAAGGGACAATTGATTTGAAGTGAGGATCTTAAACAAATGAACAGCCTATTAGTGACTCATGTTCTAATCAATGTTCAATTTCTGAATTGATGAATTGAAAATTGAAATACAGCATGGTATCAAATTTACTTTACTATTGATTCAATGGTTAAATTTGAAGGATTTTATAAAATAAGTGACGATAGGACAGGTTTCGGAACAAAATATTTATCTGCACTTTCAATAAATGAAATTTTATCTGATGATATTTTTTACCACAGAGAAGATTGTTTTGCATGAAAATTTATGTAAAACATACCTAACTTGTTTATTAAGAATATTTTGTTTTTTAAGAAAACTATCATAAATATAAAATACTGCTGTAAAGTACTATATATGGTTCTATTCGTTGTGGGTGTATTTATTTGTGCTTTTCATGAGTACTTTGTTGCCTCATAGGTATCAAATTAATTTGCTTCCTCGAAGAGGGAGGTTCTTCTCTAACAAAAGAAGAAAATGGTTACTTTCAATATTTTTCACGTTTATGTTTCTGTCTTAAATAAAATCTTACATTCGGAAAATCAGAAAAACCCTTAATCGACGCGTCTCGAAGACGCAAACAAATACATCAGATATAGTATATCCGTCTAGAAAAATCTTCTGGCGCTGGCTGGGCCCATACCAGACCGTCTGGTTTCCAGTCTTGACGCCAACCAGATGTTCTGGCCTGGACCAGGCCAAGAGTTAAACGTTTTTCTTGCCAGCCCCAGGTCAGACCGCATGGTCAGCTTCTAGTTATTGGCTAATTGGCCAATAGTTCGAGGGCGGTCATCCGCTGGCTGTACTCTTTATTTTTCTAATGACATGGGGAAAAAATCATTTTATACTGTAAGTGTAATTTATCAGACCAACACCAAAGTTGGACCAAACCAGACTGTAAAGGTGATAAGAAAAACATCATTGTTTTGATAGTGCATTTTCGACAAAATCGAGTGCAAGGCACAAGATACATGATGAGAATGTGTTCGTTAAAGCCGAAAAAGCTTTAACAAAAGAGAATTCACAATCGCCAAATTACAGTTGTCGTTGCTTTCACCTTTAATTTGAAAAGGCCTGTGCACAAATGTGGGGGAAATACATAGACCGAGCGTGAAGCGCGAGAATAAACAGTCGCGCGCCGTAGGCGCGCTCGAACTTGTGAGTCAAGCGAGCCGCGCGCGATGAGAATGTGCCCACGCAGCGTGCAGATTTTTTGTTCTTGGGAAGCTGATTCACGCCAGTCCTGCGCCAGGCCTGACCTGTCAGACCGAACTTAGGACTTTTATGGTTCTTGGGTAGATGAACAACCCCAGTCCTGATCCAGACCAAACCTTCAACACTAGACAGTCTAGAATAAGTCAGACCAGGGCCAGTCCTGACACCAGACTGTCTTGAAATTTTTCCACCATGGTTCTTGTATTTTCATTATAAAAAAAGTTGCTCCTATATAAACATAGAAAAAATTTGTTTTAAAAAATTTCAAACGCAAACACATATATTGGAATTTACAAAAAGTACGTTTCTGAGTTCCTGGGTTCGCATTTTATCGATATAAGTCAAAAAAGTAGATTTACAAATTTAGGTCATTACAAAAATCCCTCTTATGAAGAATCAAAATTAATTAATTAGTGACTTATAAATTCGTTATTCACAATATTTTTAAACAGATTTAATATCAAGAAAACGAATTCACCGTAAATTACGATAGTTGGTTATTTGTTCACCTAATTAATTTATAATGGTCAAATGGGCCAATAAACAAATTATTTGTCTTCTGCGGGTCCCTCTGCAAGGATCTTGAATGATTGTCAATTTATCAAAGTCTTTGTTGAAGATTAAGAACTTATTTTCAGAAAAACGTCGCTTTTCCGCAAAGTATGTAAAAAAAAAATATTTTGAGAAGGGGAAATTAAAAAATCAATGAACACCGATCACTTCCCAATTGATTGTAGGTTTAATTTAAAAAAATAACGCGGCGTCCCTCTGTGCGACATTGATGTTCTCGATTAAAAATCCTATAATTGTGATGAATTTAATTGAAACAATAAGTTTTTAAAACAGAATTAAAAAATTAGAACAGAAAAATGTAAATGACGGACATTTGCACAGTAGTAAGTTTTACTATGCAGCAGATTTAACTCTTCTTACAATTAGTCTTACAATTAGTCCCAAATCAAGGGTACTTTTTCCCCGTTTCATTTTTGATAGACCGCTAAGCATAGTAGAATCTACTTCGTACTGATGTATGCCTCATTTGATAATTCAGCTTCAATATTCGTAAGTTGTTAAAATATATGTCTTATTTTCAATACTATATGCATAATTCTCCACAAACAGGGTAATTTTCAAATCCAAAAATGTTCTCCAAATTTTTTTTTAACTTTGTATTTTATAGTTGAAGTTATATTTGGTGGTACTAAAATAGGAGCCAGTGCAACAGAAAGAATTTTTTCTAAAGTCAATAAAATAAATATGAAAACAAACAAATATTATATTGAATTTATTGATTTTGATATGTTTATAAATTAAAATTATTTTTCTGAAAAACCTTACTTTTCATTAACTTTTTGGCATACATTTTTCGGGAGGGTAATAGTTTTTTATCGGTTCTCCCTGCAACAAACCAAAAGTAAGGTTACGTCGATAGATGTTACGTCAATCGAAAAAAAAACAAAAAGTCGTCCTAAATTTCTAAAATGAAAGGTTTAATTCCAACACATGAACGTTATTACCAATTACGTCGATGGATCATAATTCTGGCGTGATTTGGAGGAACACCGGTAAATGCATTTCGGATAAGTCCCTTGGCCGCCTACCGTTAGTTGCGTTCAGGTGACTTTATCCGAATTGCAGTTAACGGTGCTCTTCCAAATCACGGCAGAATTAACATACACTACGTTTTCTTGGATTTCTTCTTAGTTAGCAATCAACGTTCAGAATTTTTTTGTATAAACTACACTGAAAAAAAATTTATTTGATTCAAGGAAATGCGTTTCTTTGGTTTTTTTTCTTCGTACCAAGGAATTGTTTACTTTAGTTAAGTTAATATTTTTTAGATGCAAAAGATTCAAGCATGAATTGAAAGAAATGATTTCTTTGGTAATATTTCTTCAGTATAAGTAAATATTTCTTCGCATTAAAAGTGAAAAATATTGAGTCAAAAAAATGGTTTCCTAGAAGGTAGGAACCTAGGTTTATTGAATTATTAATTTTACAAAATTATTAAAGTTTACAGTACTCTTCTTTGAAACAAGAAATCAAATCTTTAAATTAAAAAAACTTTCATTTTATCCGATCGAAATTACTTACAATTAAGAAAATATTTCTTAGAATTGAAGTTATATTCGATCATATCAACTGACTGATTTGCAAATCCAAATCTCTAATTTCATTCAGTTGAAGACATCGTCCATCCGCTCAAATAATATTTCACAGGTTGAAGTAATTATTTATTTGCTTCGATAATTTCTTATTTTTCATACAATTAAAGGATTTCTTTGGATTGAAAAAATACATGATTGGACGTATTCAGTACGACCATTTCTTTGAATCAAAGAACTTTTTTTTTCTCGGTGTAGGTGAACAAGTAGAAAGATGTTTTTTCTTCAATTTAAAACCAACATCGAACCCAAAAAGCTATTTTTAGTATTTACATGATAGCCGTTTAGTTACAAGGGTAAAAAGTTCTTGAAACTTGACTAAGACTCTAAGACTTTAGGATGGGCCTCTCGGGAAATATATTTTCACTGTTTGGAGAGCTAAGGAATAATTCGTGGACTCTTCATCATTACGAGAATGGTCTTGAATCTTGTAACAATTGTACATTTTTTTTACAAAACCATTAACAGTTTTTATAAGGGCGCAGTCCCATGGATACATATTAGCAGAGTAGCAGATTTGCGGAGTAGGTTTTTCGACCAATCGGATGATTGCAGGGAATTTTCTAAAAAGTAAGTTCAAGCCGTGCAGGGACTAGGGAATAGTGTAGCGCCTGCGTTCGTGATGTTTTCAAATATTTGAAAAGTGATAAGTGAAAATGGAATTTGGTGGTTAAAATATCGTTCAAAATGAGTAATAACGACGGAAATCAGTCTGGGGTAAGTACTGATATAATAAAGTAGAATATTAATATGTTTTTGTAAACAATTTGTGCAAAAAAACTGAATGTGAGGTGTTATAAAATGAATTTTAAAGCTGGATGGGTAAGCTAATCAACACACCAAAATTTGCAGTTTTTGCAAAACTATACAAAAATAAAA
>CAKNXH010002365.1:527440-542842 GCA_932178445.1 Andricus quercusramuli | reverse complement strand
TAGCTTACCCATCCAGCTTTAAAATTCATTTTATAACACCTCACATTCAGTTTTTTTGCACAAATTGTTTACAAAAAGATATTAATATTCTACTTTATTATATCAGTACTTACCCCAGACTGATTTCCGTCGTTATTACTCATTTTGAACGATATTTTAACCACCAAATTCCATTTTCACTTATCACTTTTCAAATATTTGAAAACATCACGAACGCAGGCGCTACACTATTCCCTAGTCCCTGCACGGCTTGAACTTATCTCTTTCAGAAAACTTTTTAGAAAATTCCCTGCAATCATCCGATTGGTCGAAAAACCTACTCCGCAAATCTGCTACTCTGCTAATATGTATCCATGGGACTGCGCCCTAAATTACCTTTTGGACACTGAAGTTCCCTTCCCTATTTGTAAAGAAAACTCCATATACGAAGAACAAGGACAGTCTTATTCGGCAGAAAACCGCGACTTTTTTCATGATTTAGACAGCTCCACCTTCCTCGAATTCAAGTATGGCCCCGGGTGCAAATTTCGTCGAAGCGATTTGTGTTTCTTGAAACGTCGCGACTGCCTTACAGACGAATTTCTCAAACGGCAGCCTCGATTTTCTGTCACCGCAAAATTCTGTACTGTCCGGTAGGTAGGTAGGTAGGTAGGTACACTTGGTAATTTATTATGTTGACGGGGAGAAGTAACGTTGAACGATCGATTCGACTTAAGTGAGCGCTTCTCAGCACCGCATACCGTTGTGTCTGTAAGGAAATATATTCGCGGGCATCCGGGTGCCTCTGGTCTCGAAGAAGCTTCTAGCTCCTGGCTCCTGGAACCTGGATCCTACCTTCGTGGTGCACGGTTGTTTGGTAGCAGTAAAAAAATCCGTGACCGATGTGGCAATTAGCGAGACTCTTGTGCACTGGGGGCCTTCCGCGGCATGTGCAAGTAAGAAGTTACGACGATTGCCACGGTGTAACACTTAGCGCCGCGGTCGCCGGCCTGACAAAGTTCCTATGCACTATACACCTCATGAAAATTATTTTCGCGATTCAAGTCATGCGAAGGTGACCGAGTCGATTTAACGCTGCATTTTTCTCTACCCGAACAATTTGCACGTTTGCTTCACGAATACCGCGCTTTTTATGTCCATGGCCATATACGCTTGAAGCCAGGTATTAAAGACTTCGCAAATGTCTCCAGACATTCGCGAGCGAATCTTGTTAATGCGCCCGGATCGTTATGACGATTTTCGTTGAATCCGACTTCTTATTTCCTAATTTATTGTTCAGGCGCGATAAAATTTTTCCCTTTTAATTCCCCTAACTGAAAAAAAAACTGTACGTTCGTTTTAAAAACATTGCATCGGTTCAAACAACAAATTCTGTTCGATACTTTTCACTATTCGCAGGTAAGAATTTGGTTAACCATACCAATGATATTATTGAATAAATTTTTCCCCTGGCAATTTCTTGCGTCAAGAAAATATTCTATTCTTTCTACAAAATACTTTGTTTTCATTTATATATTATATTTTTACAGAAAGTATGGAAAAATTAACGTTCAGAAAATAATTTGCGACACTTTATTTACCTATTTCATTGTTGTAATATTGTTATAAGCAACTACATGCTTGTCACAAAACTCTATAAAAAATTAACAATAATCATTATCAATATAGATTTTTGTTTCTTTCTTGTCTACTGGTCCTGATTGTATTCTTCTTAAATTTTAACGTTTCATTCCAGTAGAAGCATATTTTCAATCTTAGATAGAGATGTTCATATAAAGAACATTTTTGCAGTCAAAATAAAAGATAACGAAATTACCAAATCGATAAATATCGTCCTTTTTCGAATTTATTTTTTTATGGAAGAAAAAACATTTTCGAAACAATTCAAAATTTATGAGAAATAAGTATTTAAAAACTATGTTTTCTTATACTTTTTCCTAATGTCGCCTCTTGCCAATTTATTAAAAATTTAGTTATTTTTTTAAAGAAATTTTCTCTAAAAAAAAATGTTTCAACGGTTTCAGCCATGAAAAATTAACATTTTTGTAAATTGGAAACAGTAGAGTTCGCGGGGAATGTTCACCCTGAAAAAATATTTTATAATTTATTGAAATTCAACCATTTTTCATAAATTGGTAAGGAGCGATAGTAAAAAAAATAATTTGCAAAAAGCATTGTAAAAATAAATGTTTTTGGTAAATTGTAAATTTTCTTCATTAAAAACAACGTTTTTTATTTGAAATGGTATCATAGTACTATTATGTTAATTATTAAAATATAAAAAACTATTTTTTCCAAGAAATATGATTTTTTGTACAACTACCTCAAATCAAGAATTCGATTTCGGAGAAAAATTGTAGACCCTATAGAAATTTTTGAACTAAAGAAGCACTGCGCTAGATGTGGTGCAGGTACTGGTTATTATTAATGAATGTGATTAATGTTATTTACATTTTTTACTGTCTATGATTGCTTAATTTATTTGGCCTTTTCCGCATTTAGATCTAAATTCGAATCAAAGACTTTCCGCGTGATAAAATGCTTATTCAATACTGTGTAACATACAGAGAGCAAGAATAAATTTCTAAATAAAAGATGTCTAGGAACTGTGTATACATACATATATGAACAGTGAGAGCAATCGTGGATGGAAATACACGAATAAATAGTGTTGTAACCTGTTATAGCGATTAGTCTATGTAACCTATAGGCTTACTAGTCTCAAAGGAAGCTAAATATGATAAGCTTGTCAATAGAAATATTGTAAAGAAAAGGAGAGCATTAGGAAGATGTACATAAGTTCCACAATATTGAAATAACATCATTAATATAACAGGAGCTTCATTTATACACTGTAAAAAATTTTTCGGGAATTTTCCCGAAAATGCTTGGGACGCTCATTTCCCAAACACTTTTCGGGAATTTTCCCAAACATTTTGTAGGGAAAACTCCCAAACACTTTTCGGGGATTTTCCCAAATATTTCTTAGGGAATATTCCCAAAAACTTATCGGGGATTTTCCCAAACATTTTGTAGGGAAAATTCCCAAAATCTTTTCGCGGATTTTCCTAAACATTTTGTAGGGAAAATTCCCAAAAACTTTTTCGGGGATTTTCCCAAATATTTCTCAGGGAAAATTCCCAAAAACCTTTCGGGGATTTTCCCAAACATTCTGTAGGGAAAATTCCTGAAAACGTTTTCGGGGATTTTCCCAAACATTTTGTATTACTTATATAAGAGGAACTGAAAATCAATAATTTTTTTACTTATTATCTAAAAAATAATTTATTATACACCATCATCATCTACAACATCACTCTTATCATCATCTAATCTAACATTGAGAAAGGAATTCTATAAAATTATCTATAAGTGATCCTGCTTTTGGATCCCGGTCGTCTTTAGTATTCTTTCTGCCTCTTTGGTGTCCAAGTTCTGGATTAATGTCCAGTAACATGCTGTAAAAAAAGAAACAATTAAGTTTTCTAATTTATAGTTTTATATAAATAATATGTTATTTCATAAAGGGGCAAAATTAATTTCAATGTAAATGAAGCAATATTTAAGACTACTTCTAGCTTAAAAAGCAATTTAAAAAAAATTGATACAAAAATTCATACATTTGAACTTTCAGAACTTCAACTACATAATTTCAGGGTGCACAGTCTTCATATTTTTTCTTAGTTTCCCCTTTTTTCTTCAAATTCCCCATTTTCCCCCTATTGTCAAAAAACATCCCCTTTTTCCCCTTTTCTCTTCAAACATACGATATTCGAAATCGTACCCAGTATTGAATAATAATTAAATCAATTATACCATTCAAATCAATTATTTATGAATAAATAAGGTACACGTTTCAAGTGCAGACCATTACAAATAAATACTCTTCAACAAAATTTGAAAATGAAACATTTTAAAGCAAGTTGACAATATGAAAACTTGAGACAGAAGATATTATCCAATATAAAATTGGAACAGTTACAAAATATACAGTACTTTTCAAACAAATATTAGAAGATTAACACATTTTAGTTGAAATTTGCGAAGTGAAATACTCAATTAAAAAATGGAATATTCCAAATTCATCAACTGCAACTTTGAATATTCTAACTTGAGCAATTTCTAATTTTTTTAAATCTTCACTTGAAAATTTATCTATTGTTGAAACTTGTTTTTTTCGTTGAAAATTAATTTTTTTAAACTCACAATTGAACTATTCCATTTGTGTTTGAAAAATTATCTTTTTTAGTCGAAAATTCAACTATTTTGTTGCATGTTCAAATTTCGTTCAAAAGTTATATTTTTTTGGCGGAAAGTTGGTTAAAAATTCAACTATTTGGTTGAAAATATATTTCTTTTATTGAAAAGCTGTCTTTTGCATTGAAAAACAAACCACTTTGTTAGAAATTCATTTTTTCAAACTGAAAATTACAAATTTTGATTGAAATTTATTTTCCTATTGAAAAATTATATTTTTGAGTTAAAAATTCAAATATATTGTAGAAAATTATTTTTTCCTATCTTTTTTGCGATTTTGGAACGTTATAAGCACCACAAAAAAATGCTTCTCATGAATAAAAAATAATAACATGTTTCTTTGCTTCAATCTGAAGAAATTTCAGGTTCGAATTAATCCAAAAAACATGTTTTAATACATTTAAGAAAAATTTCAAATAAAGCAAAATTTTTATTTCATTTATTACAATTTTTAATTGTAAATTTCAAAAAGACAACTGAAGATATTTACCGATTAAAACATTTGTTTCTTCACTTATTTAACTAACTAATTAATTTGACTAACTTACCGTTGTATGAATTCCAACGAAGAAGAGTTAGTTGCTGTGTAGTTGTAGCCATATACGTAAAATGTTGAAAGTAATAAAAGAATCCCCTGGATGACGGAGATAGTTCGCAAAACTATTTCAAGCTACGAAAAAAAATGAATACACAAAAGTTATTCACAGAAAAAAGAGCTATAAATTTGTAATCAACCATTTTTTGATAGTATGCATAGTTTTTGTTATAATCGTGAAAAATAACATTAAAAATAAAAAAATAAATTAAGATTTTGGACAAACGACTCAAGCTACGAAAAAAATGAATAGACAAAAGTTATTCACAGAAAAAAGAGCTATACATTTGTAATCAATCAATTTTTGATAGCATGCATAGTTTTTGTTATAATCGTGAAAAATAACATTAAAAATAAAACAAGAAACTGGAAAATTTTGGTTTCAGAAAATTGCGATAAAAAAGCAAATTTTCACAAAAATCCTGAATTTTCAAACTAATTTTCGAAAACTAAGTCTAAGAATATTATATTTGTCTTTCATTTCCTGGAAATTAGTCACTTTTATGCTTTAACAGTCTCTTGTACAGAAATTCAACATTTTCAGCAAAATTAAATTCAGGATTCAAGCTTTTGGTCAAAATTCGCCTTTTTAACGCAAGTTCCTAAAACCAAAATTTTTCGCAGCCTCTTATATGGATGTTAAAAAACTTCACCAGTTTCAAAAACATAAAAGAGACTAGTTTTTAAAAATTGAAACACAATTATAAAATTAAATGACTTACCTTATAATTGTTGTCCCGTTTGACCTTTTTGAACGCTAAACTTGAAAGCTGACCGCTACTCCAAAACATAGCACTAACTTAAACACAGAGAACTGTTCTTAAGAAGTAGTCAAAGATAACTGACCTGAAGGATACAGATTGCAGTTTCAATTGTCCATCAGTCTCCTGGAAAATTGTATCATGCATACCATGACTCATTTCCACCCTCAACTTGAACAGTGACCATAAAACCGGTTTGCAAACCCTTCAGGTATACCGGATGACTGTTGCTATATGTATATCTATATATATTAGACATAACATTTCCGAATTATTCTCAATTTTTTCGGGAATATTTCCCGCTCACTCCGAAATTTTCCCGAAAATTAGGGAATTGTTGAAAAAATAAATTATAGAAAAAAATTATTTGAACAAATGGAATTTGTTTAAATAAGTGACAACTAATTGTCAAATGCTGAAGAACCAAGTTCTTAAAAAAATTATTCTGACAAATTAAATTTGTTTAAATAATTGAAAATTATTCAACTAATGTTGATAAATATTCCATAAAACCAATACTAATAGCTTTTAGTGCAAAATTTTTTTTAGAAAAAATTATTTAAACAAATGAAATTTGTTTAAATAATTGGAAAGAATTAACCAACATTAATTAACCTTTCACTAGACCAACAGTAATAATTTTCAGTGAGACAAAAAACGAATTTAAAAAAAAAATTATTTAAACAAATTGAATTTGTTTACATAATTAAAAAGTAATTAGCGAATGTTGATAAATACTCAAATGAACCGATAGTAATCATTTTTAATGGAAAAAACATTTAAATAAATCGAATTTGTTTAAATATCACTAATTTATATGGAAAATCAAACATTTTTTGGGAAAATTCCGGATATATTTTAGACATTTTTTAATTCACAAAAATTTAGGGAATATTCTCTAATTTTTCGGGTAAATTCCCAAATGATTCAGGAAAATTCCTTATGAAATTGTAAGTATTGTTCCATTACCTAAATTTTAGGGAATTTTCCCTAAAATGTTCGGGAAAATCATTTTCCCAACCACAAATGTGGAATATTCCCTAAGAAATCTTAGGGAGAATTCCCGAAATTTTTTACAGTGTAGTCATCGGTTACTCTCTCACTGTTTCTACATTGGAATTGCAAATTGTTAATGGAAATTCATGAATACTCTATGTATAGAATATTATTAATCAATAGGAATATACAGCGTCTTTTAATAAAATATTCAGCCAAACACGTATTTATGTTTTCATTCTTCACACAATGAAACTAAAAGATCTTTACACTAACAGTGTCGGCCTCCTGCAATAATATGGTACTGTTTCTTAATGAAAAGAAATGAACAAGTTCTTACAACAGCTCAACTCGATCTTTACTTTATTGTCATTTTTTCAGTTAAAAAGAGCGAACGAGAAACCTGTTATTTCTGAAGACTATACCTTTTTTAATTCCGTGAACACAAAAGCGCCGAGCGCCATATGTGGAACGGAGCTCAATGGAAATAATAATACAAACAAATAACACCCTCTCTTAGCAGGAACCAACGTGTCATTAGGCTTTTTTCTAACTTAATGGCAGGATGTCTAATAAGTTAAAGACTCTCCGGAAAACGAGCCTATGATATATGTTTCATTATTCATACTGACAACGAAGCAAATCTTTAGCAGGGTGAACAAAAGTTTGTGTGCTTACAAAATCATTTTGTTGAGCCCAGTTTTAGGTAAGCTGATCTTTAATTTAAGAGAAAAAATTTGAAGTTATACAAAAATGGTAGGCTATAGTCCCATTCTACAAACATTCAATTATAATTTTGGATCTGCATCGTCTATGGCGAACGACACGTGATATATCTAACTCTAGAAATTTAAAATTTTTCTTTTATCCCCCGGAACTCTGGTAATTCACACGAGTTGATCTGAAGTTTCTACTCCGTGTGGAATCTAGCGTTTGAATGCGTCATTCATCATTAAATTTTTTTTCGCGGACCAACAGTACGCTTTTCGCGTTGCCGAACCGCGCGTTCCGGAGAACAGTTTTGCCTTCACTTTTTTCTGCAGTCTTCCGGAACGTGGATAGGCACCTACACGAGATAAGTATAAGTATAGATAGCGAAGCATTTGCGCGAGTTTAATCTATGTTGTAAGTCGAATCTCGGAGACTTTCGAGTGGTAGTAGTAGCGATGATGGTGGGTTTCGAACGCGGACATGGAAATCCCGTGGCTGGTTTAGAATCAGCGATAATGCAGAGTTGCAGAGTCATCCGGATCTGAGTGAGCTTAAGTGCTATACTTGTTTAATGCGCCTCCGCTGAGCGATCTCGTGACCCAGCCGAATTCCCTAAATATATAGACGATAGGGTCTATAATAGAAAATCCTATGTCGTCATTCTTCCAATAGTTTTTCGATCTCTCTAGGCTCTCTGGCTTCTCTTAATTAGTCTCCAATAAAACGGATCACTTCTTGAAAAAAGGGAAAAAATGAGGTTGAGGAAATAGATTACCTGTTTGGAGTTGATTCATTTTCTGATGTTTCAGGCGTTCGCCCTGTGCACAGTGATAAAAATCAAGAATTTACTGTTCGTAATCATCTACACTTCTACGGGCTCTATTTTTTGTCGGATTTTGAATTTTTTTAGAAATTCTGAAAATTAAATTTTTTTAATTCTCAAACTGATTGATTTTTCATTTTAATTTTGTCTGCAACGATACACAGTGAGGCCAACTTCATAGTAGTCATAGTCATAAGTGCGAAAGATATGCTCTTATGTGTCATCTACTAGAGTCTCACTTGCACTCACGCTTCTCTATGACTACTACGAAGTTGACCTTATGGTATATACTATGTATAGTGAAAAAATTAGCAATTTTTAGAATATAATTTTTATCTTGAAGAAAGTTGCTCAAATAAGCTCGCTATTGATTAAAAATGATGCACATATTCTTAATGATCATGAATAATTAATTGAATGTAGAAACTAATTGTTATAATCAATTGATTCAAGCCAATTCCTCAGTATATCAGTTAAGTGTAGACATTTTCTTATCTTGTTTTTAATTCCTCATAGTTCAGAATTAGTCGATATGGTACTAGTAATTTAAAAATCTAGAAAAGACGTTTAAAGTTATGAACAATGTTTAAGTTTCATAGCCAGGACATTGATATAGTAGAACGGCTACTATTGGGATAAGATGATTTTATTAAAAGACAATATTTCAGAAGAAAAATTCTAACTTTTGATTGTTTAAATCATTTTTGTTCGAACAATTTGATCAAGAATATGAATTAAGAAAAACTAATAGCATCATTCGATTCTACGGGAAAAATTACGTAAAGTTCATGTATTAGACCATTTTTTCGTCAACCCTACTTAATATGTAGTGGAGTTAAATGCGTGAGTGGATATTGTACAATATACTAAAATTGTATAAACAATCGGAAATTAAATTTTTTCATGGAAAATCATCTCTGAATGAAATGGTTTCATTTTAATATGAACTTTTCTACTATGCTGATTGGTCTGCTTATGAAACTGATTAGGTTGACAAATTATTTGTAACCTTATAAATTGTTTATGAATTTTCAAATTTTTACCATTTTTCTTCACTGATACAATTCTAGTAATAAGTTACAAATTATAAATATAAATTACAGCTGATCATGATTTAACGTTCCATATCACACAATACCTTTTTTTACCTGTTTTTCTGGAAAACACTAAAAGGTAGAACATTTTCACCTTCAGGTTCGCATTCTACGGAAAAACATACTGGAATGTCCCATAAATTGTTTATAAACAAACGCTTCTTATCTAGTGTTATAAAATTTGTTCGAATTGACCAAAATTTTACCACTAAGTTACGAAATTGGATAAAATAAGTGTTTTTCCAATTTTTCCCGTGCAGAAATTGCCCAATTTGGTCCCGATTTCCGATGTGGCCCCGATCGGGTTTGCCACATTGTGGCTGTCGCATGGCTACTCTTGTGGTTCGGGTCGGAACCACGTATCGAGAAAATACCAGTTGTAAATTGCAGCGCCATCTGCTGTGCCGACCGCCTGATATATCTGATGTTTCATTTTATATTTTTCACAATACGGCTCGGTTTTGAGTGTAATGTGATTTCAAAAATAATTAAAATATTATAAAAACGAAAAGTACCTTACGGGTACGGAAATATAGGTCAATTGCTGTCATTCCCTAGTGCGCAATGAGGATGAAGGTAAGTAGATTTATTAAAATCGGTCGAGCAAACCTAACCTCAAAATAAATTGAGAACAGTAAGTTAAGAAAACTATATAAACATTAATTTAAAAGTAGGAACGTTAGCAGAGGTTATGTCTGTGATTTCACAAACTGTTCCTTTCGATTGTTTGGAAATGAAGGCAACTTTGTACAAGGGTAGACAGCAAAGCCACGTGTAGCCATGCGTGATTCATTCGCTTAAGTTTATGTTAATTAATTATGCTAATAATTCTAGTACAACCTGCTACACGAAAATAAGTTTACAATGAGCCTATGAGCAAAATAAACCTTTCAACGACAGTGAAACGTTCGTGTAGGTACATCTTAATTTGTACTTTCTCTCTTTCAAATTTCCGACAGTACAATCGAGAAAGTTCACTTAATTTGAACAAATTTTTGTTTTGCTTGTTGCACAAATAACCCTTGGATATTTAACCGATCTAAAATTCTCCAGTATGCTATTATTGTGATGATTGAGACAATTTCTATCTACAACATTACTGTATTGCAAAACAGGTACGGATAGTTGCTTCAGAATTTTCAGTGTCATAACCTCACTTTGCTAGTCTTTGTTGCATGAACAGGACTACATAATGCTGAACACCAGTTTAATTTATATTAAGTTGAACTGAAAAATATGAAAAATGTTCTGTTTTGATTTTCTAATATTTTTAAATAAAGTATAAAGTTCTCAATTTATTGTTTATTTAATACTGCAAGAAAATTGAAATAATAGTATGGCTAAACATAAAAAAATAAAAGGGCGCTGCTCTGGGCCAGATCCGACCGTCCTTATGGATGCCCAGTCTGGCCCTGATCAGGCTAGGCGTTTCATTTCGAATCTGGCGCTGGAAGGATTGCCCGACTGGGCCCACATTCTGCCACATCTGGGCCCGACCCGCGCCACGCCAAAATTTCTGCACGGGTTATGGTATTACTTTACGTATTTTGAAACGCTGATTCTGAAACGAACCTTTCTTCGTAGTATTAATATTTTCGGAGATATGGAACATAAAAAAATAAAAAAACAATATTGCGCACCTGTAAAGACGTAAAAAAAATAGTTCATTTTCGAAAACATGATCATAGTACATGCATCAGGCTTCAATTTCAGCCCTATTAGAGACCTTTAGAATTTGCGGTTTGTTTTATATACAGAGTTTCATAAACAGCCAAAAAATGGGGTTTATTTCTTTTTAGGTTCTCATTCTATGGAAAAAATATACTGAAACGTCTCAATAATTGATGATAAGCAAAAGCTGATTAATAGCGAGTTTATTTAAGCAATTTTCTTTTAGGTAACAAAATCACATTCTCTCAGTTGCAAATTTCGTCACTATATTTGTTTATATATTGTTACACACAAAATTAATGCAAAGAGTGTAAGGAACTCAAAAATTTAATTTTGAGAATTTATAGAAAAACAATTTAAAATCGATCATGAAATTGAGCCTGTAGACTTCAGTTTTGGCAAATATGGAACACCCTGCTGTGTCAATATTTTATAACTGTTCTGATGTTTGATTTTCAAATATTCACAAATATAATGAAGGAATTAGGATTTATCAATATCATTATCATATGTATTTGTCCGATTTTCTTCAGAGACGCCTCGAATTAACGTTCTCCGTATGTATGGGGTATGCTAGAAGCTTATATATAAGCTTCTAGCTATATATGGACTGAAAATATAAAGAAGATTGAAATTGATACTTTTAAATATGGAAGCACAAAATTTCATAATCCTTCTCAATTCCATCTGTAAGAATTCAAAAATATATGCACAATTTATCATTTCGAAAAAAGCGATATATGACCATGATTTTGCAAAAATTCTGAAATTTCATTTTTTGATATAAGTTTGCTGAAATTTATTTTTTAGAAATAATTAAAAATCTTACATTTTCGATATTTTTGTATGAATGCAGGTTCTATTTAAATTTGAAAACTAATTTTTCAGTCTCGGCGGTATCTGAAATTATAAAAATCCTAAGATTAAAAATTTTCAGATACGTGCTGGAATCTTGTTGACTATTGAACAAATCACTTCAGAAGTAGCTTCAATGAAAACTCTTGGAGAGTAGATATCAAATAATAAGTAATCGATATCTAACAGTGCTTATCGTAGGCAGGACTTTCCACGAAAGGCGTCATTTTCGGCAAAAAATAGGTGAAAGTAAAGTTCGGAGCCCATATTTTGAAACTTTTTCACACATGCAAGAAGAAATTGTGTAATGTGTAATGTGAGTACGTGATATTACGAGATATTTATATGAAAAAAATGTATATTTTTCAAAAATAAAACCCGCTTAAATTTTGAGGAACATAACTTTCCCTGTGGGAACGTTTTTTTCGACGCCGGAATACAATAAGGAAGTACTCTCTAAATCTGAATTAGTAGGAAACTACTAATTGGTAGTAGTTTTCTACTAATTCAAATAGCGCCGATTCGTTTACCGGTAATTAGTAAGAATCTACTAATTCAATGTGTTAGAATAACTGACTAAATGAATTAGTAACTATATCTACTAAAGGAATTGGTAATGCTACTACTGAATGAATTGGTAAATGTATGGCTGGTTACTATTTCAAAGGGTAGTCTCAAGTAAATTTAAAAACTGTTTTTTCAACGAAGAGAAATTTATTCAAATATATTATGCTATTATTAAAGTCGAATTAGGTCCGATTAAAAAACAAGTTAGTTCAATCCAAATGGAAAACAGGTTATTGTAATAATTAAAACTAGAATATTAATAATCTTAAAAGGTTTTACAAGACAAAAACAACTGCGAAGTCGTAACTGTTTTTACATTTTTATTAAATTTTTATTACATACTTTTAATTAGTGTATCATGGTTAATCATTATTACAGTATAGCCAAATGAAGAAATCGTACCTGAAAAAACATTCCCTGACAATTTCAAGTTCTATCCAGATATGTCAAGTTTTTTTTTAAATAATTTTTTATAGCACGGAGCCATTAAAATATTTATCTTTTTTTTTAAACGACTCGGAATAAGTCCTCAGTTTCGCGAGTTTATTATAAATTTTTTTTTTTCAGTTTCTGGGGATTAAATCAATGTTTTTAATTTAGGAATCTTTAACAAATTATATTACAAGATATTCCCAAGTATATTAGCACCATTAAATACTTTAATAACCAAATAATACTAAAAACATAATCAATCATTTCTTAAATTTGTCTATTAAGTCTATGAATTTGAATGATAATTCAAACAAATTTTTATTTGATGGTTGACAGTTGAATTTTGAACTAAAAAAGATTAGCTTTCAACCAAAAATGGTATAGTTAAATTTGAACATAACAAATTAATTTTCCAGAGAAAAAAACTATTTGAACTGAAATGATGAATCTTTTACTGAAACAAATGAATTTTTAACAAAAGTGTGACTTTTAACCGAGTAGTTTATTATCTTCAATCATAAAGATGACATTCCAACTAAAATTATGAATACCTAACTGGAATACTTACATTTTCCGCCAAAAAGATAAAGTTTCAAACAAGAAGATTAATTTAGAAACATGAAGAATGATTTCATACAAAAAATACTTATTTTGAAGAAAATAGAAGAAATCTCAACTGAAAAAGACAAACATTCAACCAAAGAAATGAATTTTCAGTTTAAAAAATTAATTTTCCAGAAAAAAAGCACATTTTTAGCCAAAGTGTTGAATTTTCAACTAAAATGGTCAACCATTGACTGAAATAGTTGAATTTTCAACTAAAAATTATAATTTTTCCACCTGAAATTGAATGATTTCATTTCAAATTTTGTATTATGTTAAACTAAAGAGATGGATTTTAAAATAAAATGTTTGAATATTCGACTGGAATAACCACATTTCTATTTTCAATAAGAATTAATTTTCTATTAAAGTAAAAACGAATTTTCAACAAAATACCTCACTTTTTAACCGAAGAGATACATTTTTAATTAAAATGATGAATCTTGCACAAAAAAATTAATTTTAAACAAAAGAGTTCTGCTTTTAACTCATTAATTAAATTTGTATTCCAAAAAAAATGAATTCTGAACGAAAATTTCGTAGTTGACATAACAAATATAAATTTTTAATCAGAAACAGTTGAATTAGACAAAAAAACTACTTTTCAAAATGAGTTGAATTTTCAACTTGAAAAGATTTTTCAGTCAAGCGAGAGAAAAAATTGCAAACAAGCTGTTGAGTTATGAATGAAGAAGATAAATATTTGAATTTTGAACTAAAAACGATCAATTTTCAAACAAAACTATAACAGATACATTTTCATTTAAAAAATTAAATACCCTTAATTAAAATTTGCACGCTTTAAATTATGTAGATACTTTTACTTTAACGTATCCGCAGTTTAACAGTATAAGGTGGTTCAAAAAAGAATTTTTTGAAGACAAAAGAGTGTTAGATTCTGTTTAAAATTTAGGTTGAATAATAATTTATGTGACTCAGTAAAACTAGATCTGATGACTATAAGGGATGCCTCAGAAGCGTAAGTTTAAAACATGAAAAAATACTTTAAAATCTTCTTTAAAACAACCTCTTTATCCGTAACAACAACTAAATGAAAATTTGTAACCCAAAAATTGGACTCAGAAGTTGTAAATTGATTTTTAAAAAGTTTTGAACATCTACGTATCTTTTAATGTATGTTGAGTGAGTTTTCTGCAAGTTAGAGATAAAAATTAGAGCCTTTCTCAAACTGTTAGTTGATTACGGTATGGTACGTCGACTTTCATGTAACATAGTCTGCTATCAATATTATGTTTTAAAAAATCATGCTGACAGGAAATTACTAACTATTTACAAAAAGTACATAATTTTCAATTTCCCATAGACACTAGAAACTTTATTAAAACAAATAATTTTACATTCACTTGTAGTTACGAATAACAGAATTGTTTGAAATAAGACTATTATTCAACTTTTACCCTGTTGGAAGCAACATTTTTAAGGCAGCACTTATAGAAATTTAGAATTTCCCGGCCGAGTTCTCCGAGGCTAGAGGCATACTCTATTAATTTTCTCTTTATTATTAAAAATTCAAAAGCTGTTTTGACTAGGGAGAAACTTATTGTACAAAGCCAACAATCAGTCATAGCATTGATTTAAATGGAATATGTAATAATAATTTACATTCGGACATTTGGACAACTCCAGTGCACTCTTGAAGGTTAGCATCTTGACTTACTTGCAAATTTTAGAAAAAAATATATGAATAAGTGAATATTTGCTTTTTATACCTTCCAGTTTCGTTACAGTGTCTAAATCTAAGTGGCTTCCAAGTATTTTAGCCAATTCTTGCACACTGTATTCCTCGAAGGTCTTGAATTTTTCTGAAAATAAATTTTAGTTAACCTAACTTTCTTCAACGACACTTTCCCAGTTCCCTTTAAACGCTTTAAACTATTCACCTAATTACTAATATTAAACAGAATCTTACCCATTTTAAAGAAGCTAAGATAAACGATTCATCCTGAAATCAATTGCTGTTCCAACCCACTCTTTGCCATCAGAATCCACTTCGAGATCCACTTATTCACAAACTCC
>CAKNXH010002365.1:510032-527040 GCA_932178445.1 Andricus quercusramuli | reverse complement strand
TGTTTCCTCAGCAATTCATTTCTACTCTTCGAATTAGTAAGTTGTTAATACTAAACAGATTAGTAGAATACCCTTACTAATTCATTTAGTAACATAAATCTTACCACTTCATGTAGTAGAAAGTGATAAAATTACTAATTTAACAGTCAGATACAATGCTACTTATTGAGTTAGTAAAATTTCTACTAATTCGGATTTAGAGAGTAAGTAAAAATTTTAATCCTATCTTAATGCCCGCAATTTTCACAGCTGCAAGTGTTGGAGGGGATACTTTATCCTCAAATTGGTCATAACTTTTGCGCAAAATTCTTGGAGTAAAGTACGATGACGGATGAAGAGAACATTTTTTTTAATTCCGAAATTTGTGATATTTTAATGTATGATAGGTACTTCACAATTCTAGTAGCACATCTTTTTGCCTTACCTGGTGTCTGTCCAATGTCAAAATCTAATAAAAATTCAAAGGATTTTTGACTGGTAGAAGCGCGCATGCTTTCACGGATACAGATGTTGGAGGGGATATTTGAATCCTAAAAAAGGTCACACAATTTTGAGATTTTTCTCATGAATTCAAAATTTAATTATGTTCTTCGGGGTCTTCCTCGGCTCCGAAAATTCGGTCAGTTCTTTAATAAAATAACGCCGGGAGAATTATTTCAGATATTTCAGGCTTTTCTACTTATACAAATACACTAGAAAGAAGTGGACAGGCTTGAAAATAATTAAATATAAGCATGGTAAAATTTTGATAAACTCAAATATCTGAAATAATTCTCCCGAAGTTTCTGTATATTTAAAAAATGTTTTTTCAAAACAGGGGTCTACTAAATCTAAATTATTTACTAGAGAACATTCATCAATGAACTGTCGAATTTTCGGAGACAAGGAAGACCCTGATGAACATAAAAAAATTAAAACACACAATAATATAAAATCTATGAAAATGATAGTTTTTTCAAACACATTTTCATAACGCGCGCTCAGAAGGCCTTAATCAATCGACGCCAAATAATTTATACCTTTTCAGGGTCCAAATACACTACTTTTCCACAGAGATCCAAATTCAATTTCTACAGAACTTCGTTTCTTCGACCCATCCTACTACTTAACTGAGATGATTCTTTTCAAAATGTTTAAACATTGCGCAGAAGAGCTATGAACATGTAAAGCATTCAATATATAATACAACTTTTCATGAGGGTTTCTATAATGACTGCTCAATATTTTGTTTCGAAATTTTCGTGGAAACGCCCATATGTTAACCTCTTCAAAATTATTTAAAATTGTAAACTCCAAATTTTTTTAGATACAACCCAAGAGCTTTCAGTATTGTCCGAATGACTTTCGCAGAATATATGAGAAAAGTAATAAATAGCTCAAAGCTTTTTTTTTATAGTTGCTTTTTAGAAAAGAGTGAAACATCGATGAATTATCAACTTTTGACACACTGATAAAAATTCTTTATATTCTCCAATTGATCTTGAAAAGCTGTCCAGTTGAAGGTATTCCAATTTACATAAAATTATAAATGAGCTAGTTATTAATAACAAAATACTACAACGAAACGTGACGCCTCCTATCGCAGTTCGACTTTTGAGATAGCTAACAATTCAAGAGCTCAACAATTCAATCTTTCTTTTTGCAAATGTGCACTCCCAATGTTGGATGTCACTCCAGAGGAGACACAATTTGCAATGAGATATATGAAGATATAATTATAAGGAGGTACTTCACAAAGAAACGTAATTCAAAGAACTTAATAAGTCCTCGATACATGGAGCGACGGTGCCGTCGGCAAGAGGCAATACCTCCTTCAGGATTATTACAGAACGTCGTCGCCTTTCTCGAGAATCCAGTGACTTGTGCCCTTCTTGAACCAAGCGCGTTGTAAGCTTGTAAGTTGCCGCGACGGCGGTGGCGGTGAAATAATTCAGTCTTAATTAGGATTTACGCGACGGCGGGGAACAATTAAAACATAAGACAGTTGCCGTGCAGACAATCTTGAACCTCGCCCTCAAAATAATTGGCCAACTTTGCTTTCAGCATTTGCACAAAAAAGAACAATTGAATTGACAGAGCGAAATAAAATAATCCTGTTCTGCATCAAGAGTGTCACTGATACTAGTATCACTGACAGTAAAGGCAATAGTTTCAGGGCTTTATTCAAGCCTGGATTTATTCTTATTCTAAAAATGATTGATCAAATTTTCCGCTCGTTTCTTTTGGAAGAACCGCTTGCATTGTGCTGTGTTCCAAAGAATGAGTTATTTGATCCTATATTCATGCGATTTGTTTTTGTCTCTTCTTAGTTTGCAGTTCGCGTTTACTGGATATTAAACATTAATATAATGCGGAGAACATTAGAGTTTTTCTAAAAGAATTTCTGGGAGACATCGGAATCTGTTATTGGAATTGATGCTTCCAAGTAAAACTTATTGAAGATTCGTTGTTCTACTGTTGATCAAAATGTGATTCGGTGCGTCAACTTTTTTTACATCAGAAGAATTTGTGTGATGAGAATTTGCCCTTTGTCAAATTCAATCTTATTCTTATTATATATTCAGATTCTTCTTATATTATCGCAATCTTATCAAAAAATCGATCTAATATAATATCTGATTAAAACTATCCTTCCGAGAATGTTTTGAATATCCAAAAACAGCCTATTTTTACGGACATTAGAATAACCACAAAAATCCTGTGAACGACCTTCAGAGTCAGACATCGGTATTATAACAAGAGGTCCTAATGATTCCACTTAGTTCGTTCCAAACTTCTCACTGGAATTCCAGATACTCCTACTTTCATTTTTCTCGTGGCAGTTACAGCAGCTGTTGTGGAATAGATGCCCAACCACAGTAGGAAGATTGTTTACAAGCACTAAGAAGGTTTATCTGATGAGAGAGAGCCCGAGAGCTGGTTAATCACGTTTCGATATAAATTAATTCAAAGCAAAGGGTTTTCATCTAATTTTCTATTATGGAGTACAATTAGATTTCGCAACTGGAATTCTTTCGCGGAATATTATTTCAGTACAGCATGAATACTAACTTGCTTTAGAATCTTGTGCGAAATTGGACTTGTGGTCAATCTGATTGCAGGACCTAGAAATAGGCGGTTTTCTTGAGATGATTTAAAGTGCATCTTGAACAAATCTTGGAAACTCCATTTTAAACTAATTTTACTGTCTCAAAAAAAAAAAAAAAAAAAAAAAACACAGGGGAAAATTACTTGAGAATTTAAAACAGGATGGAAACTTTGATGATAAAATTTGAATGCTGATTTCCCTACAAGATCCCTCAATTTTCAAGAATGTATGCAGGAAGGAAAGTTCTTTTCTATGAAAATGACGAACTCGTTGACTCACGTATTTTGTTTCGTCGACAGTTAAGGCAGCAGACCAGCAGATGATGACGATATGTGATATGTGGCAAACTTTCTTGTACATCACGTGTGAAAGCAGAAGTCCATGGTGGATAAACTCGACACTTGGAAAAATACTAATGACGCCCGACTGAAGCCGCGTCGTAATTAGCAGGTAATAATTGTCGTCGCTGATTGGTCGCAGCACCTGCCGCGCAGGTGTAAGCGGCGAACGCCTCGATTGATCACTTGCAAACTCGTTTTCAAAGGAGGGACCTCTTCTAAGGTCACTTCGAGGTTTTTAAGGAGAGCGGATTTTTCAGGAGTCGAAAAAATCAACAATCTGATTTGTTATCCACAAGATCCTCTAAATAGTTTTAGCAACCGATAGAGCATTTCCAATATGGCGCGGCGAAGACGAAAGGTTTCTCTCTAGTATAGAGAGAATGAAAAAGCGGCAACAAATTAGAGCGACCACTTTTTACAATATCGTTAAGGACCTTCTCCTTAGAATGAAAAAGAGTAGGCTCCTCGGTGGCCTGCTGCCATTTGTCGATTGCTAGGCCAAAGTCGAGGTTGATTGGGGCTCTATTTCCCCGCAATAAATTCCACCTGGTTAGGGGCAAAAGAACGTTGTAATGTGTATGGTAGGCGCTGTAGGAAATTACGTGTTTGCGGTTATTGGCAGTTGGGTTATAAAGGCAAGAAAAGTCATGGTAGGAGCGTAAGGATGATGGTGGAAGGGCAGCCACAAGATGAAGATAAAAAGAGAAGTGATGGAAAAGGAAAAGAGAGAAGGAGATAAAGAGAGGAAAGGAGGAGAAAATGGACAAGAGTTGTGAGTCAGAGAGAGGAAGAGAGAGTGAGAAGGTGGAAGGTTGGTTGGTTGGAGGAGGAGAGGATTGGTAGAATGGACTTCTCGAAGCAGCGCGCGTCTTTCACGGTGGTCCAGGATCCGAGTCCTCTCTTCGTCTTTATCCTCGGGCCCGTTCTCCTCTCGAGTGGGGCCCCCGGCTAATATCCGACGTAACCTCCCTTATTTCGTGCGGGGCTGGGCTTATATGCGTTTTGGGAAGAGAGCATTATAATATAGACGTCTTGTTAGCTACACATACACGAAGAGTTAGAATTGGTTTTAGGCGTATGCATAGCTAATGAGGATAGCCGGGTCCAGCTGCCGTGCCGATACCGGCGTGGCGCGGCGCTGCGTTGCGTTCACTCGCTGGTCACCGCGTGTGTGGCCTTCCTTGTGAATCCTCTGAATCGCTTCTTTGCCGTTAGAGGCTATGTGGTAAGCGCGAGGTGTGCCGGCGGAAATTGCAATTTACGTCGCAAGATCGAAATGCATCGGCCACTCTGTGCGTGTAAATGGAAGCTAAACCTCGCCGAACAAAGAGTCTGTGTTGCAGAATGCGGAGGATTTAGGAGAAGTATAAGAAGAGGATTTTAATATAGAAATAGAAGAATTATATCCGTGGAAGCAAAGATTAGAAAGGGAAGGATACAAGGACGTTCCTTGTCATCATTGTGGTTCAACTCATTTTTTGATGATGTGATTAATTGAATTGAATGAGAAGCAAATAGTTGGAGTGCTAAGAGAGATCAACCAATTTGCTTAGATTTACGTTTACGGTGATGTAGCTGTACTGTTCGTGAAATGAAGAGTTAGAGAAAAGAGTTACATGGTTCTGAGCGGACAGGATCCTTGGTTTTCAATCATTTTCACATCAATTTTAGTGATCCCCGATTCCTGAAATCGACCATTTTCTGGTAAAATTCTGGAAATTCATAGGAAAATTGTCAAGAATATGTCAATCATATGGAGCGTTAAAAAAATTTCTCACATCAAAAATTTCTTGTTAACTCTAGGACCATTCCCGATCATTTACCAATAACCAAGAGCATTTTCAAAAAATTACTTCGAATTTGTATAAGGATTTGGCATACTAAATTGATTTCCCATGGAGCTACTAGGAATTTGCAGGAAGAGGTTGATTACCAAAATATTGCCAGGAATTTTAATGGAAATATGGGATATTATAACAAGGAGGTGTGTCTATTGGTTTTCTTTTCGGAGAGTCACTGGACATCTACTCAGAAGTCTCCAAGAAACTGAACAGAGGCGATGGTTACTGTAATGACGTACGTTTTCATTTATGCTAATATCACAGAGCTTTAACAAAAAAATCCTTTGGCAATACTGAAAAATCCACGGGAAATTATTATTTTAATCTTCTGGAAAACGACAGTAGGTAGTGATTTTTACCAAAAGATTTCCTACAATTTTGATTGATTTTTAGGATATTAAAATCTGAAGTTCAGTTATTATATATAGTTTTTGAAAATTACTGAAAAATTGCCTATAATTTTGCGAGAACTTGAAAAGGGATCCGTGTTTCTATACTGCCATGGGTGATTCTCCCGAAACGATCATTTTACAGGGAAGAAAGTAAGAAAAAAATTATTTATTCATGCTTGCAAACCTCTAATTCCTCTTTATTTTGAAGAAATGCAATAAAATAAACTTAAGGTCACACTGATTTTCCATTTTGTATGATATTTATCGTACGTTGCAGAAACGGTAGTGCGGCTACAGGCTACAGAGGAATAATAGCATGGATAGAGGAATGACATGATAATGAAATTTGAAACCCAATGAGAAAACTTGTATTTCTATCCTTGCTCAAAAACATCAATATCTCCAATGTAGAAATTGCGATCGGAATTTGGAAGGGCCACAGCTACTTCTCCCCGTTTCTGGTCGGGCGCTGGTCGGGAAAAATAGGGAGGGCCAGACCAGCTCTGTAACGTTGTTTTAGCCAGGCACTATCTAGAACTTCTAGCGAGGTTCTAACATCAGGAATACCCTTCAACCGCCCGTCTAGACCCTCTCTGTTTTCCGGTACGCTCATCATTCAGCTGTGATATAAATATAGGTGACAAACTATTTTTCAACAACAAAATGATTATTTTTATTATTTTTCGCTGGGTTTCACATACACAGCACAAATTTAACTGTTTTTCTCATATTTCACGTATTAAAAAAAATTATAAATTTATTTTTAATCAAAGTGATTATAACACGTGTTTATGAGTGTTAAACACTCGGATCCTTCGGATGAAAATAAATTTTAGTTTGCTGTCACGTGTTGTTGAGGCAGCCATTCGCCTGTTTACTAAAACATAATTTAGTGCATACAAACTTCTGAAGATGGCCAAATAAAGTCTGGCTCAAATACAAGATTAGGGCCTAACTAGAGGCACATAGTTTTTTTAGGCAACGTATAAACGAAGTATAAGAATAATTATGATTGTGTCTTTTCATCTCAAGTAGAAGAATATAATTGCCTAAGACGAAAAGTAAATGGACTATACTAATTTGACTTGCTGGCGAGGAAATAAGTGCCATAACGTGCTGAGAGAGAATAGGCTTCATCAATCAAAATATGCACCGCATGTGGAATGAAGATTTTTAAAAACCTTCAGCACAAGGTAATCACGAAATTCAATAACACATTGTTTTTTAATTTCTATACTAATATTGTTTTGAATATTTTCCAAATAGGGCTTTCTACTTATCCAAGTGTGCATGCAAAATACTATATCATTTAGTTTTATAATCATTGTGAATAATTGATTATCATGGCTAATGTTTCAGAATAAATTCCCTTATATTAGATTACTTCAATCAAATTTTTTCCAAAAATCATCTTCAAAAAGGATGCAAACGAGTGCAAAAGTCGAAAGTGTATATTTGGTTATAGAATCTCATAAAAGTACCTTTATTCGGAAAGTACATAATTTTTATTCTGTATACAATTACTATAATTTTAAAAATAGGGAATTGATTAAAAATCTTTTTGGGTCCTGAAAAGTTTTTTCCAGGTAGAGTAATCATCTGCAAAAGTATTACAAGCTATGTGTGGACCATGCTAGTTCAACTGATAAGGGTCGCATCAGAAGTAGGGCAAATTAGTCAGCAACTTACTAGGCCCACATCAAGATTTCTGCCTATTTACAAGAATTTTCTGAGTTGAGCCGTTTTGAGTGTATTTGTACGCCCTTTTTACGGTGTATTAGAGCCAAGTAACTTTAATTTTCATTGACTTACATCCTCTTTACATTTAATTATTAGAAGCAGTTTCAATTTTTATTGACTCCATTGAAATCAGCTTTTCGAGAAGAGCCCAGCGATATAAAAATCTCAATTTCGAAATAAAATTGGGTTAAGGAGTTTCTCAACAGTGTAGACTAAAGAGCAATATAATGAAGTGGGTTATTATATCTCTTATAAATTGTATTGTAAATTTGTTAAAGTTTACTTCAAAATTCTTAAGAGATTGCCAAACAATTTCCAGTAGATTAGTGAGATTTGTACAGGCGTGGTTCTACTGGGTGACGAATCCGGTCATCACCTCCCCCAGGATTTTCTGACTTACCTTCACTTTTTTCGTTTTCTCTGGGAAATGGAAAAAAAACCCTCAAAAATTCAATTTCTTAATGAAATTTAATTTGTAACAAATCGAACTGATTCAGTTTATACAATTGGTTATAGCTCTCTAAGTGCATACAATTTTTCAAAGCGACCCCCCCCCCCCCCGGTCACTTCTTTGGATCCGCGCCTGGACTTGTGGACTATTACATTGTTCTTATTGTATGACTATATTCCTAGTTACGTGGTTAAGAAAACATGTTCGATTAATTAGTTAAAAAGTTCAAGAGACTATACGGGATATTAATCAATATTGAATAATACCTTGAGTTATTATAACGCGTCTGATTATAATCCTGACAAATTTCCTGATGTATACGCCGCGCCATATTCATGACATCTCAACAATAAGATTGACACCTCAAGCTCTTGAGATTAAGGGACCGATCTGATGGAGATCTCTGTCCAATCACCACTTAAAAATGGCGTCCCACTTAACCTATCAATAGACAACAGCTGGAAACTAAATATTGAATTAGAAGGTGATAAATTTTGGAGGGAATTGGAGGCATTCATCGCTACAGAGTGTCCATCAAAGTAGAGCCCATGCGTTTTGAACATCCCTTGTATTTAATTTGTGCTTCATAAATCCTGGAGATTGGTGTGGGCTGTGTTGGTAAGGCGGGCCCCATTGGTCCCCGGCCGGGACCACCTTGTCGCGGCGTGGCGCGGCAAAGCGTGGGCCTCAGACGCTCCATGTGCCACGTTACTGAGCGACCTACCCGATGCTCTCTTGCTCTCGTACTCGGTCTTGTTCTTGCTCTTGTTTGCCGCGTTCTCATTCAACGTCTCCTTCTCGAGAAGAAGGCTCCGAGCTTCGACCAACCTCGGGCCAGTCTCGACGCTCCAACAGGGGCACATATAGATTCAAATTCATTTTCAATGGAATTTCTATTTGGAACCAAGATGATGAAAGTGGTACCAGTTGTAAAGGTCGAAAATAATTGGGTAGTTGAAACATACAATTAAGCTAAATTGACTAGTCACCTACACCATTCTACCAACCACTTGAATAGCTAAATATACAAGCAAATCTGCTGATAATGAAGTTTACCTGTTTGTTTATGTTTTAAAGGTGGGCAAGATTGCAGCACATTCTTTACAATATTTCCGGCGTGTATTTTTCCGGGAAACCCCGTTCAAGTTACCATGAATTTCTTAGGATCTTTCAAATCATTTAATGGGAACATTACGACAGACTTCAAAAATATTAAAAATACTTTTTTAGGAAGATTATACAACTTGCACTTTTATACGACTACACACTCACGTCCTTGTTCAATTTGCCGGAAAATCTCCATTACCTCACTTGCCTTTATTGATAAATCCCGGGAATATTTCGGCAAACTCCTGCAAATTTCTCTTTAAACTTCGGAATTTTGGATACAATACTGTATATAATTTTTAGGTAAATTTAGAAACTTTTCGAGTAGCGTCCAAGTTCACTAATATCCCATGGCCTTACCAGATATTTCCCGGAAATATTATAGTGAACTTCCAGGTATTTTTCTGTACTCGTCAAAGAATTTTTCAGAATATAGTAAATCACTTTCGAGGAACACTACGGGATTTTCCAGTAATCCCCAGGGCCAATTCTATTAATTTCCTCTTAAGTTTGTGAACTTTCTCAGTAATATGGCGAAATTTTCCAATTTGAAAAATAAGTTATGTTCCAGTACACAAATCCCGCTGTAACATTCGGGGACTTTTTCAATTATTTCTTGAAAAAAATGTGAAACTTGCAGAAATTTTCAGAAAAATTCGATAGGTGTTCCTGATAATTTCCCGAAATTTTCTAGTAATATTCTAGAATTTCAAGGTAAATGTGCAAGTATCCCTTCAGCCTATAATCCCCGGACTGGCCCGGTGTTTTCTTCCGGGAATTTTTCAGAATCCGCCAAGAAATTCTCCGTAATTTTCGGAAATTATCTTGTAATATTCCGCCAATTTACAGAGAATTTGACAGTAATACTGTAACTCACGTTCCGCTCATCATACAGAGAAAATAAAAGTCCACATTCAACCATAAAAATCAGAGATTCAACCATCTCTAGGGTATTCGTGATCATCTTGAAAATTACTCCTATAAATATCCCTATAAACTTGGTGAAATTTCCATTAATCCAGAAATTTTTAGGTTGTCTGCCAGAACTTGACAAAAAATTTGTCATGAATATATCAAGTTATTATTCGCAATTATAGATAAAAAAGCTAAGTAACGCCTATGCTGGAATTCTCGAAAGATATTGGACTTAAAAGCGAGATAATGAATGAAACATGCACGCAGAAATAACTAATATACCTATGCTAGTAAGTTGTCATCAATGGAAAATCCTAACAAATTGACCTATTAATTCTGTCAAATTGAAAATATATACACAAAATTTAAAAAATATTATACTGGCGTTTATAAAATTGGAATGTTATCAACCATAAGGTCCAAGGATTGAGAACATGATATCTGATTTTGGAAACAGCTCCATACTCCAAGGTCTTTCCCTTTAAATTTTGGAATTTCTCCCACAATCTGCCAGAAATACTCAAAGAATTTAGTAAGAATACAGTAACTCGCGTTCCATGGCTATTAAGCCAAGTCCCTAAAATCTCTCAGGAATTTCTGCTAATGTCAAAAAACGCTTCTAGTAATTACCCCTGAACTTTAATTTATAATTATATACCTCGAAATTGTATGAAAAAGTTTCGATCGCATCTCCCAAGGATATCTTTGACCATTTTCCTGGAAATTCTAACTAAATTCCTAAGAATTTACTAGGAAATCACTCGAAGAAACCTGCTTAAGGAATCTTCGACTCTAATGAACACTCCGAATAACTTGAAGGGATCTTCGGGACCTAGAGAAATTATTCGAAGATAAATTGATAATTTCGAGGATAATTGACGAGAAAGGAGGAGTTTCTCTTTTTCTATTACCCTCAGAATCGTTTTCTGACCAGACAAATAAAAACAAGGGTGAACGTTTTCCAATAATTTTCCAAGATCATTTCGAGTCTGACCCGCCCCTGTGCACGGAGTACCGGAGCTCGAGTAGGTATTCAACCTTTCCTCGTTACTCGGTCGTAGGCACGATTATGATTTGTTGACCGGACCACCGTGGCTGCGAGTTCCTGCATTATGCTCGAGAACCACACAGACGCTAGTGTTCCTACCGTTCTGTGGTTTATAGACCAGATCCTCCTATCCAAGATGATTGAACGGTTTTTCAGAATGGGAGTTTACTTCCAAATAAATATTTGTTCGCTTAATTACTCACATGATTAAATACTCATTTCGAGAGTCTCCACTTTGAATATCAGATTCAGAAAGCTAGTTTCTGATCTTTGCTTCATACGATTAGAGATGTTTATTTTTCCTCTGGTTCCATATCATTTTCGGAAATGGGAATAAGGGATAAAGTGGTTAATTTACCAATTCACAGTAGCCAAGTGTATCCCTTATTTATAAGGGCCGTTTCGGCGATTTTATGGTTCCCATGACGTAAGTGGAGCCCTCTATAGTGCAGACCCCTGCGGAGTCGGACCACGATTTTAGTGGTCACAGTGGCTACACACCCCCGCGATAAACTCCTGCCACCACCGAAATTCGCCACGCTGTCGATACCGAGGGGACTCTGTGCGCTCCGATGTAGGCAATAGAAACTGATCCAATGCAGGTATTAACATAAGCACGGCGTGACCGAACGGTTCGACACACCATGCCCCTCTGATCGCTCTATTATTCTACTTGCGTCCCTTTTTAGTTTTTACTAGAAAAGCAGTGATGCAACCATATAAAGAATGGTCAGTATTCAGGCTTTTGTGCCAGTGACCGAATTTTTTCCTTCAATATATGGGTTCACTGATGAATTATATATTCAAACAAGAAAAAGGTTTTACGTGTCTGTCCCTCATATTGTATCTTTCTACGACATGTTGTGTAATATGCTGAAAAATAGTAATACGTCATTATTATAGCTCAAGTTCACGGTCAGATTAGCCTCAGAAGTTTTAATTGAAAGAGAATGGACAGTAACGTCAGGCAGAATAAATTAATAGATTTGGAGAATACTAAAAAATGTAATATAACTTAGGCACGAGCAATAGTAATTATAGATCGTGAATTTCAGATTCTGAAGTGGAATTGTACAATTTTAAACGTATGGTTTGGAAATTGTCCGAATTTTTATATCTCCACTTTAAATAAGTTTCATTTTGGAAGTAAAATTATCCTAATTACAACCCATGCAGAATTCTTGATGTGGTTAACATATGGTTTGTAACGCTTTAGAAGATGATTACCGTAAAACTTGTCAGGCACTTACTTCTCCGACAAGTAATCAAATTAATATAACTCATACACTTTTCGTCTTGAACAATAATATTCTCTCACTTAAGATAGTTGATTAACCAAAATCGCGTCGGAATGCATAATTATTCTTACTTTGCTTAGACGCTCCTTAGGCGTTTAGGTAAGTTTTGTAATGTTCTTTTTTGATTTTTATAGTAAACGTTTAAATTTAAATATTACTGCAATAGGGATATTAGTTAATTGTCAATAAATTTGAAAATATAATATGAAAATCGATGAATAATTACTAGGTCCATCATTTTTTCAGTGGGATCAACGAGAGTATTTTTGTAAATAACTAAAGATACCCCTTTCTTAAAGACCCATGATTGCTTGATTTTGATTTAACATCTTCTATTCAAAACAGAAATACTGACTAGGTCCTTGTCAGCGCTTTTTTTTAATTAGGCAAAGTAGGGCAATTTCTGAACGGATAATGGGACCCGTTGCGTGATTTACAGCAATTAAATTTTTCAATAAAAAATTACCTACTATTTACATTGGTGAAAGAATGTGTGGTTTAAATACTTTATTTCGGAGAAATGGAAAAATAAATTGGTAATATTTAATAGTATGTTGAATTACAAGGGATGAAACAGCGATTGCAATGAGTGTGAAGTTTGCTGTCCGAGCGAAGCGAGGGCTGCATTCACACTAGGTTGCAATCGTTGTGTTACATTCCGAGTAATGAATATTATTTTTCATAGCAAATCTATTGAAAATCCGAGTTTCGGTTCCTGTAGAGCGGGTTGAAATACGGTATATGAATCCCTAGGGCTGAAACAAAATTTTTCTACCCTACAGGGATGCAAACACCGTGCTTAAACCCGCTCTACAGGTATCGAAACTCGAAGTTTCAATAGAGGCGCGATGAAAAATATTATAAAGACCTTGAGTTGTTAAATTCCTCTTCCCAATCCATGAAGAAAAGCGAATTTTGATATTAATGACCTAATTGGCCAACTTCCGAATCTCAAATCCAAAAAGGCGAAACATTCGAAAGATTTCTGATAAAATAAAAAAGACTTCGCAAAAATTCGTTTCTTTATAGTCAAGAATTGAATTTACAAATTTTTATTTAAAAATTAATCATATAAATTCAAGACTACTAATTATTACATTTTTTGATGTTAATTTTCTTGACCAGGGTAATACATAATAATTATTAATTATTAATATTAATTAATTATGATGTTAAAGTTTTTTTCCTACTGGTCGTTTCAATATTTTTATAAAATATTGATACTCAAATTGTGAAAAAAATTCTCTCTAGCTCCGGTGGGATTCGAACACCACGTCATTCAGATTGCCGGTCTGATGCTCTTGATCACTAAGCTACGGAGAATCAAGATAGTTTTCTTCACAATCCTTACAAGTAGAATGTCGATGTCATTCCTTATGCTTGCAAGATTATAGCACTTGAACAGATAGGTTTAAATTAAATTTTTTGATGTTAATTTTATATATAATTATTATTGTTTTGAAATGTTTTTTTTATATTTTAAGTTAATCTTGAAAAACAAAACATAATTTTTTTGCAACGACTAAACTGTAAAGTGGATGCGTCAGATTTGAATTGGTTCTTTCTCCAGAATTTGGAGTTTACAAATTTGAATTGTTTCATGATTAGCATTCGATTACGAAATCCTTTTTTCTTGGAAAGCTTTATTTACAATTCTAAATTTTGTAGCGCTTTCAATTTATCAATTTTTAGTCAGCACTATTTCGTTTTGAAGGCTTTTCATTTAATAATCCTGTGTAGTTTAATATTTGCAAATTCTTTTATTTATTTTTTATTTCTAAACTTTCAGAATAACAAACAATAGTATATTGCGTGACGAGGGTCGAAAGGCAACGATTTCACGAGTGTGAAGTTAGCTGCCCGAGCGAAGCGAGGGCTGATATCACACGAGTGAAATCGGTGCCTCGGCCCGAGTTACGCATACAATTTTTCATCATATATCGATTGAGGTATGATGAAAAATTATTTCTTACAACGACTTTATTTTCTTAACTTTCATTTTTTATTTTTTCAACTTTCTTTTTTTTTTCTTACAACGAGAATTTTTTTACAACGAGTGAAGAACTGGTACAAATCAGACAGTGGAATATGCTATGACTGATTATATCCACCCTTTTGTAAATTTGAAAAACTAATCTCGAACTAATTATTTATATTACGGATTTTATTTCTTTCCCTTAATAAATGCACAAAATTATGGACAATATTCCTTTCTTAGCTTCAAATTGAAATTTATTTTGTAATTTCCAGTTGTAAAGTTACGATTAATTATTACAAGTATCACTGTTAGAAATATCTGGTTGAATTTTCAACCATATGTGGTTGAAGTTTTATACAATTACCGTTGTTGAAATTTCAACCATGCAGTGGTTGAAATTTCAACCACCCAGTTGAAATTTCAACAACATGTAATTGAAATTTCAGTAACGAGAAAAAAATTTTATTCGGTACAGATAGTGAATTTCAAAGCAATTTTAATATCTCAAAAATCTGGAATGAAACCCATAAAGATTCGTGGAAAATACTTTGCTTTGAAATTCACTAACTGTACCGAAAGAGTTCTGATAAAGAATCAGTGAGTTATTTCGTACGTTTGTGTCGTGTGATTCATGAGATTAACAAAATGCATGTAATATTTAGGAAAATAAGCAGCTTTAAAGAAGACAAAAAAAGGTACGTTGGAATCTCGGTTGGAATTATATTACCATAATGAGTTGCGCGCCCAATTAGACAAACTTTTCAACACTCGTTTTTGTAAACATAACCTAAAAAAACATACAGCAGTTAGTATCGATATTGTGAATAAAATGTTCCCATTATGATAATATTATTCCAGCGTACCTTTTGTTTTTCTTCTCTGAAGCTGCTTCTTTTCCTGAATATTATGTTTTTTATTAATATTATTGATCTCACGACACAAACGTACGGAATAACTCCTCGCGGGACTCTTTCTCCTTGGCACTCCTTGGGGTCTGGCCTCGCGGGAAGTATGAGGGGGTTGAATTTTCAACTACATTTGAATGAATTTCATTTCAATTCCGTGGATGAACGAGATTTCAACCACAGAAGTGGTTGAAAAGTGGTTGAATTTTCAACATATTTCTAACAGTGATTAGAATGAAACCAAAATGTATTATATCCGAGCTTTCTATTTATTCTCATAAAAATGCTATTCTATACTAATTCATAATTTTTTTCCATGAATCTTTTTAGAACAAGAGAATAATGAAGATTGGGTTTAAATGAATGAAAAAATCAGATTTCATTGACGTCTGACATCATGTTTGGTGTTAAAATTTGCATAGCTTACCTCTAATTAATGAATTCTGATTACAATTTTTTCACTATTCTTACCTAAATTTACGTTATATTATATAATATTGAAATTTATTCGGGTGTGGGCGACGACTTACGATTTTGAAGACTATGAATTTTCGAATATTCGAACGCCTCCCCCACACTCCGCCCTCTCGACCTATCAGTACCGAATAAATAAAATTATGTGGTTTTGTAGATATTTTAATTTTAATACTAACAATATTTTTATATCAAAGGATAATGTCATCAACGTTAATCAATGAATTCTTCAAAATTTCACCACAAAAAAAATTAAATTTTTCTGTTTAACTTTTCTAATGCAAGACAATGGCTGGCCACAATCAGAGAAATGTGACGTAGAGAGTGAGCCCATGGGTTTAATGGGTCAGGATCTAACTTTTTTTTTTCTTGTACCTCGGCCTGCTGGGATTGCTTATTCAGATATTGCAAAATTAAGTACAAATTTCATTTAATCATGATTACTTTATTGTTTGTTTATCATTTTGCATTGAATTTTATTCCCAGCTACCCTCAAAAATGTATCATTTCAATAAATTGTTATTATTACAATTCATAATATGCACTGGTATTGAAACAGACGTATTTTTGTTGTCTTGATTTTATAGTTAAAAAAGTGCACATCCTATGAAATATCAATTTTTTTATTAAACATTTAATTGCAACTTGTGTCGTTATTTCATGAATTTGATTTGTTTATTCTCAATGTTATTCTTACGTTTGAAACCAAAAATACGCATCCTAGCGTAAAATGGTACTGAAAAAATTTGTAGATAGAACTTCGGCTAAAAATTTTGTTAAATAAAATATTATTGTAACTTGTATCGCTTTTCCCAAGAGTGAATTTTTTTATTTTCGACGTATTTTTATAACAAAAGTTTACAACAAATTTGTAGATCTTTTTTGGTTTAACAGCTTCCGTCTTTTCATTTTTGTTTCGTACCTTGTGTCGTTTTTCAAAAAATTTAATTCCTTTATTTTAAATGTTATTTTTCACTTTAATATAATAACTTTTGTCTGTTTATTTTTTACGTAGTTTGTGTCGTTTGTTCAAACAATTAATTGTGCTATTTTTAATGTTGTCCTATCAAAAAGTCATTGGTAACGAATTTGTAGATTCGTTTTGGGTGCATAATTTTTGTCGATAGATCTTTTTTCGTATCTCGCATAGTTTGACCGCAAAATGGAATTTTTTTTCATTAGTTTTGGCAAGATAAAACCAATCCAATCTGTCAATTCTTTCGAAAGTTATCGTGCTAACAGACTAAAAATCTGTAGGCACACAGAGGCACAGATAGACACACAGGCATACAGACAGACACATTCGCGGAAACCTATTTTTTGGATTCAGAAGGTCTCAAAACGTGGACATTTGACAAAAACGGGTCGGGGGGCGGGGGGGGGTCAAATTTTACACAAATTTAATACCTTCTCTGACGAGAATGTAAAAA
>CAKNXH010002365.1:492252-509632 GCA_932178445.1 Andricus quercusramuli | reverse complement strand
AAACCTATTTTTTGGATTCAGAAGGTCTCAAAACGTGGACATTTGACCAAAACCCCCCCCCCCCCCCCCCCCCCTCAAATTTTACACAAATTTAATACCTTCTCTGACGAGAATGTAAAAAAAGTAGAAATTGGCACATATCTGTTCGTTTACATTGTAGTATAAAAGATTACCAGGAACCATTCAGTTCTTGATAGTAAGTGAGATATCCCAGACAAAAATTTTGAGGGATAAGAATTGACATGTGAAAAAAATTAAAAAGACAAAATAAAAAATTTGTAGCATGAGATTTAAGGAAGATTAGTAATCTATCTCATAGCAAAACGCTGCACTAAATTTAATTCTCTCCTGATTTTTTTTCTCGCTATCAGAATCAATACAACTATTATTTATCTAATAAACCGCCAACCTGCACCTTCCTGATGGAAATAAATTTCCAATAGTCACCCGGAAACGCTTGAGTGACTTCCTTCGAGTAAATTAAAAAAAAAAAAATACGCATTCCTCTCAATACGAACGCAAGATCCTTGAGCTCACGATCCGCTCTTCAGATGCGTCACCGCGATACGAGAAGTTATAGAAACAACGTCGGGAAAACGAATCCTAGCAAATCGAAGGAAAGAAAGTCGGTGGTTCCCGGAGTAGGTCCGCGTACTTGATCCGAAGCCAGCTTCAGCTGGTAAAGCCAATAATTCCTGTGATACTGAGATCAGAACCCAGAACCCTCTTCTGGTGAAGCTCGCTGCGTTCATCCCCGCTTATATCGATACGTATACGAGGGGGTTGCACACATCTACAAACACACTTCACAGTCGTTGTGTGAGTTCTGGTGCGTCCGCGTACCTACACATGCATCTGGGCATTGAGAGCCGCCCCGTAAGCGGCGCGATCTGTCACGAAGACATAAATCAATGCTTCATGTTGCTAGCAACCCCCACGCACACGTCCTCTCTCACTTCAGTCATTGAGGCAACTATAGCTTCCATGGATAGCAAAGCTATGCTTTATTATGCCGGACACAATTGCGTGTTGCCTAAGCCACGTGACCGGCGACTTCCGGCCGACGTTTGGGTTCCGCTTGGTGATGTCGCATCTTCCCCGGATTCACGTGTCAAGCGCCGCTCCGTCTTTCACGCTGGACTGATACGAGGATGGAAAATAGAGGATAGATGTGCAGAATATATAGTTTGTATAGGAAACGTAAACTGAGTATCATCCCTGTTTCACTTAATCTTCCGTGTTGGAACACCCTCCCTTTGTCGGTTCATCTCTCTCTCTCTCCATTTGTAGCACCTTGTTTATCTTTATAGGGAAATTTTGCCTTTGACGCAGCCACAATGAATAACTTGACAAACAGAGACATTAGAATCGATGGACATTGATTCAAGCTCAACTATAACTCGAAGACTGGTTTGATGCCTAGTGCCGTGCAGTCTAGAGTATTTTAAGCTAATCAAAATGTACATTTTAACTGCCATCATTATTCCTGATTTAAAACATCCATCTATATGATACATTGAGGGTTAGACCTATAAATAGAGAGAAGGGTTTTTCAACTGGGAAGGTGATTTATTCTTAGTCTATGTTTGGCATACAAATTATATAAAGAGTAACAAAGACTAATACGATTCAATATTTGGCACTGAGTATCAAATCAGTTGCAGTCTTATCGGTTATTTAGTTTCTATCTTTATTTCTGATTTATACTTATTCAGCTTTCTTTACGGAATTATTAGCAAATAGTGGCATTGTCCGATACAAATAAGATAGTCAATCTTTCCTAAAACTATAACCCTAATGAGGATGATAGACTTACAGAGAAATATAGGTACGAAATATACCTAAAATAGAGGGATGGTCCTATTAGAAGTCTATATCTCTTCTAAAATTAGCCTGTTAAGAGAAATAAGTGTACGAGATAGACCCACAAATAGAGAGACGGTTCCAGATGATACCATCTTTATTAACCTAAAAAGACATACTAAGAGATATATAGACATATAAAGAGGAAAAATCTAGAGCAAATAATATTGATTATTAAATAGACATACAAAGAAAGTGTGTATCTCTCCTAACAATTGATTTATGAAATATGAATACAAGACAGACCTAAAAAAAGATAGATCGTCCTATAAGAGTCCATATTTTCAAACAATACGCCTATGTCAAAAAGGAGATAAAGACGAGATAGAATAAAATAAAGGAATGGTTCCAAAAGAGTCCACCTCGCCTAACACCTAACCTATAAGGATCTACAAAGTATTACATGAGCCTATGAAAATGAAGAGTCCATTCTCCTGATAATGGATCTGCGAGTAAAGTATTGGTCCCACAAACGTAAATTCTATTAATTAATAGACCTACAAAGAAAGAGATGGTTCTATATACAAAGATCTATCTCTTCTCAATATTGACCTATTGAGAGGGTGAAAGGTGCGACATAAATCTACAAATAGAGGGTTGATCCTACAAGAGTCCATCTCTCCTTATCTATAAAGACCTTCAAAGAGAGAGATGGACTTACAAAAGTGTTTTTCGCCTACCATTACAATTCGTATAGAAAAAATAAACTGAGTATCATTCTTGTATCACTTAATCTTCCGAGTTCGGAAACCCTATCTGTTTGAAGACCCCCCCTCTTCCTCTCTCTTTCTCTCTTTATAGGGTCATCTCCCTCGTTCCATGTCCCCTTTGGATTTTCTCTCCCTCCCTCTATTATCATCTCCGGTTTGCTAACGCACGCGATACAGTGTCAGCAATTTACTTTGGCTAAGAGCCATTGTCACAACAGAGAACGTGTATCTGAGAACCGAGAGTTAGAGTTCCGGATTCTGGGGAACCGACTGACCAGTCACCATCGGACGAAAGTGCCGATTAGAAGCAGATAATCGATTTGCACTGATTCTGGCAACATCAATTTCAGACTTAATCTACTGTGTTGTTGCTATAGTTGAGAGTTCAATCATCTTATACCTGCATCCATATACGATTCGCGATATATAGAATATCGACTTTATGACACTATTGTTCGTCGATATTGAAGCGAGTAGAGCAGTACATCAGAATCTATTGAAGAAAACTAGCACAGGAAAAAATGGTTTAATTTCATCTCCTTTAGGTAAAAATTAGTCCCTAATGGTACTTTTTGTTAGCAGAGACAACTTTATCCTTGAGGGTAAAGATTAGAAGTTCCTTTACCTTTGAAATATTCTCAGAAATATTATCTAGATGGTTCAGCAACTGAGAATTATTGAGAAATAAAGTCAACTCATCACTTTGACTCAATAAAATAATAAAACAAATTTGCCAACAAGGCAATTAGTGGAAGGGAAGGCCCAGGTGTTAATTATTTAGTAATGAACGTTTATAAAAGCAATACTTCAAGTTTTCAAATTGCCAGCAGCCAGTGGGTATGAAATGCACGAATGCAAAGAATTCGAAATCCGGAAGTCTCATTATAATATAAAGATCATTTATGACTTTCGCGAAAAAGAGGCTCGACACTGACAGGAAATATGGCAATAAGAGTTACACACGAAAGAATAAAGTGTAGATGAATGAATGGAATTCCAAGACTTTCCTCTTCTTGTCCCGAGATTTGCTGTTATTCTTTCCTCTGTGCAGGATAATTAGTATAAATTAATTTCTTAAACCAGTAATTTGTAGCCATTATAACAGGTAGACATTTACTCCTAAACCGCGCGCCTTGTGAGTAATTAAACTCGTCAATAATAAGTAGCTCGAACGGCAGAGAACACCTACAATTCATTTTCTGCGTGAACAGGAAGTAGATTGTGATTTCTTTCATTCTGCATTTATCCTTTGTGAGATAGATCGTATCACAATGAAGAGCAGAAGGAAATCAAATGAAAAGGTTTTTATTTACAATCTCTCAGCGTACTTTATTAGACATAGGAAAGTATTTCGTAACAAGAGGAAATATTGTGCAATAATGGTTTATCAAAATGGTCAAGGAGTAATGATGTATAGGGGGTCTAGTTCTCGAATACATTGGGAAGTTTGTTTCGACATTGATTATATGGAATGTAATGACTCGGAGCATTGGGAGTATCGAAGATTATGGTTTCAACACTTTATCACCGGCATCGCATTCCAAAGGCGATCTGAATCAATTGGATAAGAAGGAGGGGCCCAAAGATCCATTAAATTTTTTATGATTTGACGTGACTGACTGAATATTTTGATTTTGGGTATTGAATATTTTCATTTTAATTATGTCAATAAGGGGCCGCCCATTAAGTACGTTACCAATTTAAGGGAGGGGGGGGGGCAAAAACAACTGTTTAGTACATTTTCCTGATGATAAATTTGAATATAGTTTGCGACAGATGGTCCTGCAAAGGTACAGTTGAATAATATCTTAATAAGCTTCAAAATCACTTTCATGTTTCACACTTTGAACTGAATTAATAGCGAGCTGTAAACGAGCCGAAGAAGTGCCGGAAATTACCCGAAGATGAGCCGTAGAATTAGGATATAGGCAAGTACTATAAAATTTACAAGAGTTACAACTGCCTAATTCAGCACCTGTTACACACGAAATTTTTTGTAACAGAAGCAAGAAATTTTCAATTTGAGAAAAAATCAAAACAAATTTTCCGATTACTTTGGAAATTTATTGTTAAACTTTTGTACTTTATTAAATTAGATTGTTGAAAATTATAAAATGAGACCTTTTTTGAAAGGTGAGATTCCAAATATTACCAAATTAGAAATTAGAAAAATCTGTGGGAGAAAGGATGATGCCACAACTTGTTATATGTTGATTTACGACAAGTCTATTCGTCACGGGGGTCGTCGCAATTCACCCCATATCGCTATCCTTTGTCGGATTATTTGTTAGCAATTTTCCGAGCTGTCGGTCGACAGCTCATGTGTACATACGCACTACATGTATCCAGTTTACCCCCCCCCCCCCCACTCTCTCTCTCTCTCTCTCTCTCCCAATCTCGTCGATCGTTATTGCGGTCATTGTCATTGTAATGCTATGTGGAATAATAGATAATGCGAAAGTGGTACGCGTGCTGCCGGCACACGACCGGCAACGCATCCCGGGTGTCACCCATTGGCGTCGAGTAATTTGCTTCCCCATAAGAAGATACTTTTTATGCCATTCAATGATTTGCAAAATCTATCTGTGAGAATTGGATACATATTTTTTATCTCAATTTTCGGTCATTAATTCCTACGACTTGTAGATAGTTCCGCAAAACTCGATAATTTCCGCCAGAAATCTTCTATAGAATATTACATGAGATTTTTTTATTTTAGAGTTCAATTTTGAATAAAAATATTAGAGATTGAAATCTTAATTCAGTTACTCAAAACCGTAGTTATGGCTATTGAAAAAGCTGAGAAAAAATTTTAGAAGGAAGAAAAGAAATATCAAGTTCACCTATCTTCCAAATTATTATGAATTTTCGAGCAATAATAATGGGATTAATTTTTACTATATGCTTCTTCTGAAAAGTATGATTTCTTGAAAACTTCGAATTGAATTTTTTTCTCGAAATCAGTATAGCTTCGAAGAACTTTTAAATACACAAATATTGCCCAATTAGTAAATAATTTTTCCAAACATTTTGATGAAATCTTTAGATTAAAAATATATGTGTCAACAAAAAGAACCTAAATGACGTGAACACTTTACAAACACGTATTTAATAAACTGGTAATGTTGTTTAAATTCATTAAGAAAAAAAACGAATCAGTAACTGCTTTTTTGAATATTTAGCGATATTTAAATGTTTTTTTACCTCATGATTAAAGGAAAATTATTATTTTAAATATTTACATTTGCAGTATAAAATCCTATCAATAAACTGACTATTAATTTTAAATTTGAATAGGAAATCGCTACTTAAAAGGTATTGAAAACCCTTTCTAAATTCCCTTTACCATATACGATTGAAGAGGTAAATCTTGTATACAATCAAATGAAATTTTTTGCTTTAATAACATTTGTGTTGAAATATGAAAAATTCAAAAAAGCAGTGTCACGGTATGAGGAACACATTTTTCCCCTATCTTTAAGACAGCTTGAATAACTTTTTGTTTTTGAATTTCAAATATCCACTCAATCATAAAATATCTGCTCAGCAGATATTGAACACTCCATTCATTTTTTTTTAAATAAAAAATGGAGTATATCATTAGACTACATTGTAGACTACATTGTCGACCAAAATTCCTAATCCAGAATCCTTAAGATACATATATATTTTTTCAGAAATGAGCGTAAGTCTTCGAGGTATACCGCGTAACTACAAATATTTTATTCTGCCTAAAATAAAATTTGTTATCTAACAAAAAAGTTGAAACTTTTTTTGTCTCTTTCAAACATTGTTGTAAATAAATTCACATCTAGCCCATTTTTTATGAATATGGTGAAGAATCGAAATGTCTTACCAAATACTCCTTGCTATTATTCTCCTAATTAAAAAAAATGGTAATTATATCAATAATTTTTATAAGTAAATGCACATTTTTACCATTTTCAAATGAATATAATCATGGAAAAACTGTCAGAATGTGCTATAGCGCTTAATTTTTTCTGCAGAATCAGCTTTAAATATCTCGCCAAAAACTTCTTGTTGTCATATTTTTCAAATTTCAGAAAACTGGTAATTAAGTAAACAATGTTTATTAATGAATTCAAATTTTTACAATTTGTTGCGAATATTCTCAATTTTCGCTTAAAGAGTAACCAGCTTCTATCAATTTGAAACATATGAAATCAAAGAATTTATTTGAAAGCATTGTTAGTCAATTCAGCAAGAACCATAATGTGCATTTGTTTGAGAAATTGTTGATATAATTACTCATTTTTCTCATTTTGGAAAATATGACAGCAATACGACAGCAAGGAGTCTTTTACAATATATTTTGAGTTCATTCCGCAACAAAAAGACAGCCAAATCAATAAAAAATGGCCTAAATGTGCATTTGTTTACAACTATTCATTAAATAATTGCTGAACGGTAGCAATTCTTAACTAATTGTAATCACACATTAATATCTGTCATATGTCATACAAAAGCTACGGATTTAAAATAGCCCATTATTGCAAATCACAAAAAATTACATTTTTTCAATAGTTTGTTTATAAAATTATAAGAAGAATTCTGTCTAACCCACTAAGAATAATTTGTAGTCAGTTATTACACTGATTTATGAACCGTTTTAATGACTTTGAAAGCCTGAAAAGAACAAATCACTGGAAAGTTAGACAAAACAAGTTCAAACATTGTTGTTCAATAACAAATTTTTTTCAGTCAAAGTATAATATTCGCAGCTACTCGTTATAGCTGAAAGACTTACGCCCATTCCTAAAAAAAGTCGTTGAGAATTGTACTGTCAGGCGATTTTCCCCCCAAAAGCTGCTTTTTGCTACCGTGCGTCGCAGTAAAAATTACACTGCTATCTAAAGAATTAATTTCAACATTATGGATAGATTTCTAAGGGACATTATAGAGAAGGGCTAAAATATAGAACGTAGTAAAATCTACTTTATAAATGATGAGAATGATTAATTTCTGAATAATTTTTTTTTTTTAAATTAGAGACTCTCATTGTCAGTGTGAAAAAAAGCATGACTTGTACGAAAAATTGCGCATGGTCGACTCTGAAACGTGGTACAAATCGAAGCCACACGCGACTTTACTGCACGGTGTCGGTTCGTTGATCTCAAATTCTCAACCCCAGTTGGATTAGGGTGAATCAACGGTAAGAGCTGTGTTTATTGACACAGGAAGTGATTCCCGCGCCTATGTGGCGCGGGTCCATGGGGTGAGAGCGTCGTTGTAGACCGGTGCGCTATATTTGCACCGTAATCCCATGATAAATTACTAAAAGGCCGCGGTGCCGATACGAGCGACAAGACAAGCTCTATTAATTTTACGTTATAAACTCGACTCTCCAAGATAGGGGACGACGATTACGATGTAAAATTTTTATCCGCAGTTATTGCCTGTTGAATCGACGGGAAGATACAACCGGAAACGACACTCTATTATGCTCGATATGATTTTTATACCCGCTTCGGAAACATTAAGTTATTTTGCCAAAAGTTGTTAACTTGTGAGACACAATGAATTTGATTCCAAGAAAATGGTATTAAGATTGAAGTATTGCGCAATTCTAAAATAAGACGACTTGGCACAAGCCAAAATTAATACCTTTTTTCTATAATTTGCGAAAAAGTGCCAGTTTTTCCACCTGTTTTTGGTGTAAAAAGTGACCGATTATTGGTCGATGACGTGGCGCATGCGTAGTGCCGACCTTTCTGGGCAACAGTGAAAAAAGTGGACGGACACAGTGGAAAAAGTAAATGGACGTAGTGACAAAAGTGAGGCACAGTGGAAAAAGTAAATAAAGTGCAAACTACTTCGTGTTACTCCGGGTGTGTTCGTGATGCCTCGGGCGTGCTTGTGCATCGTGCACAGCCAACTTAATTCTATTTTCCGACTCCGTCCCTAACCTAAAAACGCCGTCAGTTTCTCCGAAAATACGGTGTTATTGTTGCGTCAATCGACAAAAAATCGCCTTCTTTTTACACAAAAAACAGGTAAACAAAAACTAGCACTTTTTAAACAAATTATAGAAAAAGTATCGTGTCCCACACATTGAAAAAGCGACGATTTAAAACTCGTGTGATAGCCACCCTCGCTCCGCTCGGGTAGCTAACTTCACACTCGTTCTAAATCTCTCGCTTTTTCAACTTGTAGCACAATATACTATTATTCATATTTTACGCAACTTTTTCAATAACCGAATCCATTTAAAATCATACGAGCAGTGCAACTTCAAATCACAGAACCAGTTGCCTATTAAAGTTGTACACTACGTACAATCGATCTCAAAAGTCGCCAATCTTTAAAAAGTTTGATAAAATCGACATTAATAGATCTATTATCAATTTCTGCAAATCTTGACGGAGACTTCTAAGCATATACTTCAGCAAAATATAATTTGAGTTAAAATTGATTAATTAACAGTAGTTAATTTGAATTTTAGTTTTTGCTTCCTCTTCTGGCATAAATTAGAATTCTTACTTAATCCCGAGTTCAATCCTAATGATCAAGGCCTCATTTTATTCTTCAGAGGATTCTCTGCAATTGTATGTGGGTAGTGTTTATGGAGATTAAACCTATTATTGTTCATAACAATAATAGCTGTATGATATCTACAATAATGTTTCTATTAAAACCCGCCCAAATAGAATGGCAGACTGTAGACAATCCTTTAAAGGATAAAAGAGGCCTCGATCGTTAGGATTAAATAGGAATTGTAACTTTTCCCTAAACATAAAGCAAAAACTAAATCTCTAAATTACTTCTGCTGAATAAACAATTTTAATCTGAATTTGATAAATAATTCGTCGATTTTATAAATGATTTTAAAGATTGGCGACTTTTAAGATTGAGCGTGAGTATTGTACATCCCTAAATATGTTCTTTTCAACAAAATATATATAGTAAGACGATACGTATTTTACCACCTAGAAAAAAAAACATTTTTGCGAAGTTGTGAGTATTTGAAATTGGAGATTTGTTTTCCAGAAAATACGGTGGTTTTTCTGAAAATATTGAAAGTCGATTTTCTCAAAAACACCATCTTCTTGTTGCTAAAATTTGGTAGAAATCTTGTAAATTTGATGCGGGCCAAAGTATTTTTTTCTGGTCAAGAGAATTTTTTCTCGAAAAATCAAATCTTCCTATGTTTGTTTTAAACAACGACAGATTTGACAAAATGCTAAGGAAATGTTTGCTTATTTTAGGAAGTTCTACCAAAAATACCTGTTACTATTTTATGATATTTTGTTTAGTTTGCGAGAAAAATTGAAATATTCGATTTCTTGAGAAAAATTCTCGTGGCCGAAAAAATTATTAAGGTCGGATTCAAAAGAAAACCGCACTCTCTTTAGTTTTTCAAAATTTGAAGAAAAACATTCTGCCTCAACAAAAAAGACATTCTGCAATTTTCATGCAGGTTAAATATTTTTTGCGACCAAAAAATGTTTTGTTTGAAAAATTGACTTATTTTATGAAGCTTACAAGATTTCTTCGAAATTCAAATAACAATTGGGCAACACAATTTTAGTTGTAAAGGTTTAGAGAAAAAACGGATATTCTAACGAAAACAACCCTGAAGTTTCAAATACTCATAACTTCGCTAAAATGAGTTTTTTCTGTGCACTGCCTGCAAAGATTCCCATCGTTTTTTCGCACACAGAAGAAGTTCTAAGATTTATTTTAAAATTCATAGTTTGGCAAATTAGAGAAATTAAATTGAATGCCATCGTCAAATACATTCGTATTATTTATAAATTATAAACGAATGATACACGTAGAACTTTCTGCCGTCAATCAATTTTAAATAGAATAAAATTATTGGTTTTGATTAACAAACAAAAAATTAATTCACATTCTCCATATATTATAAGCCTGTTTTTATTCTCAGATAGATTTATTTGCGATTAATAATAATACAATAGAAAATTGCAATCATAATTTAAAATCATCGAAGTACGTCTTTAAATCCTTCTAGCTTCGAATTTTATAACTTGTTAAATTTTATATTATACTCTTTTTCGCTAGTTAAAAAAAAGGTTTGTAAAAATGTACAGTCTCAAAGACGAAATACATTTAAAATTTTCTAAAATCATATCACCAGGACTCGGAATGGAAAATTATTCTTTCAAATGTTCTGGCTTCATTTAAATGATAGCATTCCATAGAAATTTCTGTAGGAATTTTCAGAGACGCGTCACTAAAGCTTTATGCAGAAACCGTTTCTAATTGTCCTGAAAAGAAATAGAAATTTGAGCAACGGTAATATTTCTCAGAAAATTCTTGTACAATTTAGTAATTTTCAGTTGCTGTAACTAAAAATTTCAAGGGATTAAAAAATGTTGTCGGTTCATTATTTTAATATAAAAACTATTCACGCAAGAAAGCTAGATATTTCATATGTACCTGAAACAAAGATAAAGATATGCAACATTATAGAAAGACAGAAAATGGGGAGTTGAAAGGCCGGCTTGAATTATGGTCAGGAGTAAGATAGTGAATCACGTGGTAGTCAAGGGGTGGGTTTAATTATGAATGAGAGAACAAGTCAGCATCTCAGGGATAATAGACTTGTATCTTATAGATTTTTTTGGGTTAGAATGAAATTAGGAATCAGAAGATTGTTTGTCATAACGTGCTACGCCACAGTTGATGGTGATCCTTGTGTAGTAAAAGACGCCTTCTGGGACACTTTATATGATACTATAAGTACTTACGATAATGATGAGAGAATCATTCTGCAGTATAATTGACTTCATTTCTGCGGATGGAAGACTAAGGGAGCTATCAAAAGATATAAGAGTTATGAGGGGTTCTGAATGCAATACTGATCATGACCTTCTAGTTTCCAGAATAAAGTTAGGTCAGGGATGAAGAAGGAAAAGAACCAAACAAACGAAACAATAGCGAATCAAGATTGAGAATTCACACAAACCGGAAGTGCGAATAGATTTTCAAATTAGGATAAACGAACGTATAGATGAGGCAACTTGGAAGGCGCTAATAAACAATAAAAATATAGAGGGCGCATTGACTACGATCAAGCATGTCATTATTAAGAGTGCGACTGAAGTGTGTGGTACAGCGGTTGCAGGGAGAATGTCTGGTGATGCGTAGTGGACCGATGAAATCAAAGCAGCCCGTCCAAGAAAAGGAAGAAGCGCATAAAAGAAAGTTAAATAGAGGAGTGAAATAGAATTGAAAATTATTACAAAAGCGAAAAGAGGAAAGTTAAACTACCAGTCAAGGAAAGTAAAGATATAATCAAAACAAAAGCAGAGAAGAAAATGCTAAACGAGTTTGAAGGAAGCAAGAAACTGTTTTATAAATGAGCGTTGATCAATATGAAGGACGGTGAAAGTACAGAGCTAGTTGGCATGAGAAATAGCAAGGGTGAAATGCTGTTTGATACAGACAGGATACTGGACGCTTTGAATGACTCTTTTAAGAAACATTAGTTCACAAAATTAAAATTTTTTTCTACCCACCATATCTTAATATGATTTTTTATGTATTTTAGCCCATTTAACACGAATATCACACTCAAATCATTTTTTATTGAAGCGTTTTCGAGATATTAATGTTCAAAATTTTTTTCAGTTTTTAGAGTTGTTCCGACATTTTTGAGTATATCTCGAGTTCTAATTGACCGATTCCCCTAAGCAAGCACTCAAATTGAAGGCAACTGAATCCTGTGAAACTTTCTAATCTAAGGTTTTTAGATCGGCCCAGTAGTTCAGATGCTAGGGAGTTTAATAAGTTGAACAATTTGTACTTTTTGGCAAAAATCGAGGTCGGCAATTCACATATCGTCCTAGAAAGAATAGAAATCGTAAATATTAGCCAACTTAATAAAATTGCTAGTTTCTGAACTACTGGGCCAATCCAAAAACTTTACAGAAGAAAGTTGTAGAGGATTCAGTTGCCTTCAATTTGAGTGCCGGTTTAGGGAAATCAGTCAATTGGAACTCGATATATACTCAAAAACGTCGGAACAACTCTGAAAATCGAAAACAAAATTTGAACATTGATATCTCGAAAATGCTTCCATACAAAATTATTTGAGTGTGATATTCGTGTTAAGTGGGCCTATATATATGGGAAGATCATAGTGAGATATGGTGGGAAAAATGGCTGTAAACTAGTTGAATTATTGGTAGGTCGGGCTATAGGACACCACAGCTGCGATGCCTAAATGCCTAAACATGGGGGCGAATACATGCCTCATTGGTTGTGCGAATTGTTAACTTTATGTATCGTGATAAGAGAAATTCCAGATGACTGGAATAAAGCTATTATCGTTACCAATATACAAAGGAAAGGAAGGGTAGGGTAATGAACAATTATGCCAGAAAGATCATGCACAGATCAGATATTCAGCTTATAAGACGCATCACAGAAAAAAGCTTGAGAGTAAGAAAGAAAGTTTTCTGTGCATTTGTCGACCTAGCGAAAGCAATTGACAAGGTTAATAGAAGTATACTTTGGGAAGTCCTGGAAGAGTATGGAGTCGATGGATTGTTCCTAAAAGCTATAAAAACAATATATGCAGGTAGCAAATCGATTGTAGGGTTTAATGGGAAACTGAGTGACTGGTATGATATTATGCGAGGTGCTAGGCAAGGATGCGTTATGATTATGTTCTCATGGCTATTTATAATATTCATGAACAAGTGTCTACGAATGTCCTACTTCGACGAAGAAGGTGTGGATCTCGGGATCTCGGGTACGTATACCTTGGTAGCCTATTCACTAATGACGGAAAGATAGCTGGAGAGTTGAATAGTTGTACAAACGAGGGTAAGAAGGTTATCGATAGAACAGAATCAACTATCAGAAGTGAAAACACATCAGTTAAATCTGAAATAACAATATATTAATCTGCCATTGTGCTGTACGTTAGCGAGACTTGGACCTACCATGAAAAGGACAAGAGTAAAATAAACGCGACAAACATGAAATTCCTGTGCATGATGTGCGGCAAAACATTGATGGACAAAGTGAGCAATGAGATAATCCTAAAAGAATGTGGTGTAGAGGAGAAAGTAGTTGACATACGTAAGAGAAATATGTTAAGATGGTTTGGGCATGTTGAGAGAATGAACGATGAACGATTACCGAAACAAGTGTATATCAAGGTGAAGTCAATGGCAGTGTGCTCAGAGGCAGGCCGCGAAATTACTGATTATAATGACTGGTTAATACTTTTCAACATTGCTTCCTTTGAATGAATCATGACGTGAGTATCAACTACGGTGAGGCTGAAACAACTGCAATTGGAAGGTGCTTGCATATATGGAATTTCCAAGTTTTGATTATGGTTTCCTGTCATTCCATTAAAGTTTTCAGACCATACAATCATTGCCAGAATGTGTGAATGAGACCCTTATTCGAAGAGACATAAGAAGCCGTAGAAACACAAGAGCTTACATGAGAAACTGCATGGCCATCAAGGAAGCTAGAGATAAATGGTTTATAAAGAGGGCCACTGGAGTGAATTACGCCTGAACCAAAAAAGACCTTGGATACACATGGGCCCGAGTGGGGAGCTTCACATGATGACTTTGTGAGGCTCTTCGCCTGAGGTGATCGCTTGAGAGATTGATCAGCAACGTTGGTCAGAGCAGTGTGGCGAAATGAACGTGTTATTCAAATAAATAACATGGAAATTCTAGATCAATCTAACTCTTACCCCGAAAGGAAAATGGCTTTATGGTATGGTAATATAAATAGTAAGAAAATATATCCATAAGATATTGAATATCCTTTATTCCATATTTTCGTCGAATAGTTCCCCTGATCTCACCAGGACAAGAGGCATTAAAAAGTTGTAATTCAAAATTTGAAGTCAAGTATCAGTACCATTGTATGTCGAAATTAAATAAGATACATAATTTTATATTCCTCCTTTTTTCATTATTTAAATTAAGGTTTTTATTATTTTATTAAAATCTCATTTTCAGTAATGAGAAAAGAAGAAATATAAAATTATGTATATTATTTAATTTCCACATACAATGGTACTAATACTTGAAGTCGAATTTTGAATTAAAACTTTTTAATGACTCTTGTCGTGATGAGGAAAACTATTTGTTTTCGAAACGTCGACGAAAATTCGGACTAAAGGATCTTCAACATCTTATGGCTCTCTTTCTTTGGTCTGAAGTATGTCAGATAATATCTTATTACCTTTTAATATACAATTTATTACTCAGACAAACAACATCGCTGAACTAACATCTTTTTAATTAAACTCTTACTATAATTGATATTGTTAAGACAAATATAAACTACAAATTGAACCCAAGAGTTTTAAATCAGACTAAAATAAATTTCAAAATCCCATTTAACGTCCAATAATCAAGTCAATATATGGAATTCCTAAAAATAAAACAAGGATTCAACGATAAAATTGGACAATCACCACAAAATGCTCCTATTGCAATTCCCAAAAAACAAAATCAAAAAAATTTGTTTCTTCAAATTTAAAAACTGCAAAATTAAAATTAATGAACCAGAAAAACGACTAAAAATTATAGATATAACCTATCCAGCCAAGAGGGAGTCATCTGACGTAAACAGCGGTCCTGATGTACCTTTTCAGAAGTTCATTTGCAAGAAAGATGATCGCAGTATCTTCTAACTATTTTATTGCAAAGATAATCTTTCAAGTTCTTCATAATTCAATTCTTAAAAGTATGCAATATATTGATTTTCATCATGTTCAAGAGTTTCGAACCCACGGCTTTTAATTACATTACCTTTCATCTGTAATCGAAACAAAAAACGGTGGATATTAAAAAAATATTAAATTTATCGATCGCACGCGCTCGTGGAAGGTTTTCAAGACGTGCAGACTTGTCTTGAAGCAACTTTTTATGACTTAATCTTTTCTCTCGTTGCGCGACAGGAAACGCCTCACTGGTTGCTGGACGTGCTGAAATTACGGTCGCGTACGTTTGTTTCTTTTTTGCAATGTGCTCCAGTATCGCATGGTATTCCCGTGGTATCGCGCGAAGGGGCCAGTTTCGAGAAGCTTATCTGCTGTGGTTGATGAATTAATCGGCGTTAAAGGATATACGGTGTCCTGACTCGGTTGGTCCAACGTCTCATATGTAGCCATCTGCAGGATCTGAAATGTGTCGATTTATCAACCCAAAAAACAAACCCCATAGGCAGTTTTTGTTTCAGATGAAAAGTTTCCTTATAACTCAAAATATTAAATTTTATTCGGTTCATTTCAAGATTCCAATTTTCAAAAATTTCAAAGGAGAAATTTTCATTCGAATTTACAGTTCGATTTGATAATTCATTAATCAATAGAAAAATCACGAAGATTAAACTCAGACCTTGACATTAACCATTTAATTTTTTAACAATCTAAAATTATACTGTACAAAAATAAGAGAAGCAAATTAAATCTTAAGGTGGTCGTAATTATACAGTACCAACATTTTGAGCAATCAAAATTTGAGCAGAATGTCATTGAAGCACTACAAATTTCAGAACGAAATATTATAAATTGACGTTAATTTAAATCTGGGATCTAGCTGAATTGAATAATCTTGTAGCTTTCTTTGTATGAAACAGTTTGGAATTTAAAAATTCGATACCCATTTAGGAAAATTAAACAACTACAAACGCGTAGTCGTAATTAATTAATTTCAAATTCAATACCTTCAAGACAAAATAATTTTATTAATAATCTATTCAAGTTTCAATGATTCAAAATTGACGGCTGTATTCCATTAAAATTAGGCAATTCTAAATTGATGTAGCAATAAAATAGAAAAGTTTAATTCTTAAAAGGTCCAGTCTCAAACTGTAACATCAAAAAATTTCTAATTCTCATCTGCATCTTATACTTTTAAACATTTTTTCATTTAAATGAATTACGACGTGAGCATTAACTACGGTGGGGCTGAACTAACTATAATTGAAAGGTGCTTGCATATGGAATTTCCAAGTTGATTATGGTTTCCTGTCATTTCATCTGAAGTTTTCAGACCATAAAATCATTGCCAGAACCCTTTCTGAGAAAGCAAATTTTTTATATACAAGTTGATGGTAAAAAGGTGCTTGCAACTTGCTCTTTTTATTTGATTTGATAGTTTTGTATGCACATTCTGAAGATATGATAAAAAGCATAATTTGAATTTTTTTCATTTCGAGCTCATCTATATACCTGCTAATAATTTTTTATTTTGTTCTAGTATTTCGCTTTAATCTGATTTAAATCTTGAAATCAGTTTTAAAAACTATCTAAATCAGAAATATACATATAACTAAAGTTGTTGAGAAATCGAACCATTATTTGAATTAAAATTGTAAAATATTCAAATGAGATCTCAAAAAGCAATGTATAGTCGATTAATTTTGACTTTTGAGGTTTTTGGGTAATAACATAAAGTTCATAAAATTACACAAGCTGTATCATGTTAAGCGTGTTTGATTTTTTTTCAGTTGAAAAAAATAGTTTTATTTACGGAAAATTTTAGTTGGATTTTAGCTGCACTAACAAAAATAAACTCATTATGCTTTTCACGAGAAATAGTGGACATTGTAGGGCTAGTGGATATAAAAAAAGTGTGGACGGCTTCTAATCAGATTTCGACGTATGTAGACCTTTTGAGTCAAGGAAAGCATTTTCTTGAATGTACGAAATATTGATTGTAATCAAGAAAATACAGCCAAAGAATTTATTTCTTTGAATCAACAAAAGACACACACAAACACACAACACACACACACATACATACATATATATATATATGTATGTATGTGTGTGT